>LQNS02278186.1:4360455-4388998 GCA_001587735.2 Parhyale hawaiensis | reverse complement strand
GGGTGATGGGCCCCACAGTCGGCCGTATAAATGGTTCAAGCTCTCTCCCCCTCACTACAGTCGGGGTGATGGGCCCCACAGTCGGCCGTATAAATGGTTCAAGCTCCCTCCCCCTCACTACAGTCGGGGTGATGGGCCCCACAGTCGGCGGTAGCACGGATACACAGCAGCAGCTAATAACATGCCCAGTCACGCCAGGTAAACAAAGCGAAGGAGTAAACAAGACCGAATCCCACGGTGTGTGTGTGTGTTGACATCGTGTACACACATGCCTGTGTGCGGACACACATACGGTGTGCTGTATGGGTGGCCGCTGCGACGTGTGGTGAACATGCGGAGAACTAATACGGAAATGGGTTGGTGCCATGTGTATGGGCAGAATACACGGGACTGCTTAGATAAATCACAGTGTCGGACACGGAAGAAGTAGTAGAGAATAGGTAGGCGACATATGAGCATGTCACTAAGTTATTTAATATATTTCCTATACGTTTGCTCAAAGGCCTCAAATGGCGGTCCCTCTCCACAGACGATTGCCAGGATCGCTTACTGAATTAGTTCGGCAGAATCTAATTTTGCTTTCGTTTCGTATCAGTTTTATGGAACATAAGTTGATGTTCTCACACGAATTTTCATTACCTTTATGTTTTTCTGTACTAGATTAAAGACAAAAATTTCGTCGTACTAGCAGTCCATACATACTCCAAGCTTTGTAATGAAAAAAAAGGTGGTGAAATTCCAGCCGTGGTACATACACATAGGCCTAAGTACCAATACGGTACGTAGGAAAGTGTTGACGCTTCAGTGCCTACTGTAAACTTACGTTAACATTACGTATAGTGTTATTCTTACGAGAAGTGATATTCAATTGAGGCACTAAAGGGTTAATTAACACGATACCTTCACATTAGTAAGCACAGTGGCGGTTCGTGCATTAGATAGGGAGGGATACGCAGGGGCCGACCCCACCAACATGTTCATGGAAGAATGCAAAAATAAAAACAAATCTTAATTGATAAGCTTTTCAAGAATTCAAGCCCTAAATTCAGTAGAGAAACGAACCTCTCTCTCAGAATTGCTGCCAAACGACTGCTGCCGAGGGGCCCCACCCGTACACGGAGGCACGAAGCGCCATTTGGTATGCATACGTAGACAAGTACGGTAGGTACGTACGAACAAAACACCAACACGTGAATTTCTGACGAACACGTTGGTATATTGTACACGCAGAATTGTCAATTGTAGGCAACGTGTTAACGCTATCAGCACCAGGCTGCACTACCTCGCTACAAAAGCATTTTCCCGCAGCAGTACAATAGGACAAAGATCTCTTATAGTAAAGTAACACAGGCTACTACGGAGTGAGTTAAACCTTCCTACACACAATTACGGGCTTCCACGAAATGAAAGAGAAGGGACGTGTAGTACGTCGATAGGAAAGTAGAGGGTAGTCCCACCCGAGCTGTGGAGTCGGATGATTAAAGTATGGCTCCGACTTTTTGGTTCTTCGATTTCTCCAATTCTTGGACAGTGGGTTTTTCAACTTCGACCCCCCCCCCCTTCCCCAGCATCCTCCGATTTCTAAAGATTCCGACTCCGCTACGTTACAACATAAGAAAAAATGAACAATTCATCCCTATTATATATCTCCATAACTACGTAAACAATATCGTACAGAAGCATACTTAAAAACACCATACGTTATTCGCCTGCAAACATTATCCGGTGCTCCTCCCCAAATTATGAATTTATGATGCCACATGTCAAATGCGAGGAAAGCAGAGAATAGCATAACGTAATCAGTGCATCTCTAGATAAGAATCTGGAGACAGACTATACTGCTCCTTTAGCTTTACTGAGTTTACTGCACAGATTATTATGTGGGTAGAACACCTGAGACTTCCATCAATACTTATACGGTTATATCTAAATATTTATAAGACACAGAGCACTAATATTTCATTATTAGTCAGTCGATGACGCACGACACTAGTACAATGTTCGGCACTAGTCTGCTGTACGGTAATTGCCCACTATGCAGTCGGCCTAATTGTCCACCGAGCTGTGTACCTGCACAACAACTATCTAGATAGTGCGCGGCATCGTCAACAGCACCATGGCGATTTTGTCATTTAAGAATTAACATAAATACCTACATACGGTACGTCGCACATGTTCATTTATGAATGAGCTAGCTCAGAAATTATTACATTAGTTAGCACAGGGTGTGTGTGTGGAGTTGCCTCCCTCGTTGCAACAAAGCTGGACGTTCTATTCCAAGCCTGACAGGAAAGTTTTGCGCTCACTACTGCTTGGTTAAAGTATCTGCTCCTGGTGGCTGGTACCTAATATACAGAGAGAAACAGGGGGTGGATAGTGACCTAACAGTCGGGGGGACGCAGTAGTCATACGAGTCTTCCGTCCATGACGTCATTACTCAAACAATATGAAGTCGACTGTATACGTACACTGCTCTGGGCCTTATTATAGAGGGTATGTATCTGCAACAGAACCAGTTCAAATCGGTGTCGTACTTGGGGTGCGCCGTCAAGGCAATTTCACCTGTATTACCTCCCGGTACCAACAAGAGCTTATTACGCTGAAGAGAACATCCTAACAACAGCGTCTGCTGCGAAAGTGGGCGAGTCTTTGCGTACCTTATGTGCCGCCGCTACAACTTGAGCTCAGCATGAGGTAAACATGCAATGAATCATTATATTTAGTGCGATATTTATTAATTGGCAAATCCTCTTCAGGTGCAGCAAAATATGAGCAGTTATCATCCTTTGCGCAATAGGTATTTGACGAACAAATTATTGCCCATTGCAGTTGCCAGTTACGTAAAAATTTGAAGTAACTATCCTTTTCGGTACTATGCTTGCCTAACAATCTCATTACTTACTGCAATTGCCAGTTAGTTACGCATAACTTTGAAGTTATCATATTTCTCGGTACAACATTTGTCAAACAATTTTATTCCTCATTGCAGTTAGGTATCTATTCGTAAAATTCCAGTAGAAAAGGTCCAAACCGCAAGTAACACATTCACCGTCACCGTGCATGGCTCACACCGTGTGCGTTATCAGCCAGTGACACCACGTCAACTTCCATACATGGACGCGCATGCTACGTGCGCGCATCTGCAATACCTTGTTGAAAACTTTTGCGTGCGTTGGGATTTACAAAAACCTGTGGAACTAATGAGCTCTCAGGAACGAAGAAAAATCGCAGTACCTAGGAAGTAATTTAAGCACGACAGCAGATTTACAGCCGGAGTCAAAATTTCATAGCGAACTTACCATACGAATCTACTTGCTTCAACATTGGCGGAGTAATTAAGCGCAGAGCATCTTGACCCTTCCGATAGGCCTACCGAAACTCAGGTTTCGCGTAAACCCATTTTTTACATAATCTCATAGCAAACACTTCAAAGTAGTCACTCAACCTCACCTACAGGTCAATTTAGAACGCAAATAAAATACGTACTAGCACTATTTTAGAAGCGCTGTTGAACATGCTGTTCCTGTTTCCAGAAAGAAACAACGCGCAGGTAGCCTATTTTTCAAAATTTTGATACGGTTGCTATGTGTGGGAAGTCCGAGATACCATCAGTACCGAAAGGACTCGAGAGACGAAAGAGGAAAAGAGAAGATAGAAAAAGAAACACTCGTGCGGAAGGCCACTTCCGTGGTCCACTACACAGGAGCAGGTAAGAGTCATATGCATGGGATGGGGCGCTTACCACCATTGGCAGTCCACCTCGCGAAGCAGAGAGAAGAAAGGGCGCTGGCACACCAAAGCAGTTCAGCGAGAAGCTGGCAGGCAGTTTTTGAGAAGCACGGAATGCATTGGAGCGCGCACACCGAACAGCGGCCGTTGAGCAGGCCGCTGCCGCTGTTCGGTGTGCGCGCTCCAATGCATTCCGTGCTTCTCAAACACTGCCTGCCTGCCAGCTGCTCGCTGAACTGCTTTTGGTGTGCCAGCGCCGTTAATTATAGTGAACGTTTAGTAGATACCTACATACTGACTATACAAACTAAACTTATCAGCAGGAACTGCAGACGCCAGATGTAACATTCCCGGCGGAAAGAGCCCCAGGGGGTGTGGGGCCCATAGACATTCTGTGAAGGATAGGGTACCTAAGCCAGAGTTTCTCCCTGAGGGGTTGCACACAAGAAACCAATTTCCCCCTCACAGGGTGCAACCGCGCACCAATCGAAGGAATGCGCAGGTAATGACACGCATGCGCAAAATAGACAAGCTACTACCGTACCTATGTTATCAAATAAAACTGAAGCCAACGGCCATACTGAACAGGCGACCATTGAGCGGTCAACGGTGAACATGTTTAGCTCATTTGGTGTCGGCTGTTCTGCAAACACTCGCTGCTGCTTGCGGTTTGGTCAGCTCCCTAAATAGCTAGCCTGAACATTGAGAAGCAGTTCGATTGGGCAACAAAATTCATCTATAGAGGCTTGACTTGTCTCAAACTTCAAGCAGCAGCTTTGGCTTTTTCATTCTGAAACTTGCAGCAAGTGCTATAGTCAAACCAGCGTAAGGAGTCCGATGGGCGTGGCTAAGAACGCAAAGCAACTTTGCCAAATCTCACTTCAGCGCGCGGTATAACTTGTCTCAATCGATAAAATTATATTTATATTTGAATACTCAAAGTGCATTGGTCAACAGATTAGTTTTGGCACTGCTGCGGTCAGTTCGCCACGCCCCTAAAGGACTGCTTACGCTGGTTTGACTATGAAACCAATGCAATTACCTACCTTAAGCGGCCCGCCAGCGGGCGGAAAACTCCCATTGACGATGTACGATTGAGTCTCTGGTAGTCTCATGGATAACCGATCAAGGGTCAGTGCATGTAACTCAGTTCAACGGGCCGAAGCCAGTGCAAATGCGAGAAGTTTCGGACAAGTCAAACCTCAAAAACCGACTTTCGGTCCTGAACAGAACGCGCATTAACTTGAAAACACTGTGGTTATTTGATCAAAAGCCAAGCTAGTCTTATAATTAAATAGCTATCTGCAGCAGCTCTACTTGCGTATAACCCCTACCATGAGTCTGAAAGCCAAAGTAGGTCTAGCATTAAGAAAATTACCTACCTTATACGAATGTGCAATTGCCTGAAAAATGGTTAAAAATGCGTAAGTTTCGCTCACAATGTAGTCGTAACCACGTCAGAATTGTTCAGCTCGAAAGGGTCCGGCGGGTGCGGGAAACAATTTCCTCCCAACACTGTTGGCTCGCGCACGGGTAGTAGGCTGCCAAGGAAGTAGAGTCGGAGTCGGCACGAGACAGATACTTCTGGGATCAGAAGTCGAAGTCGCAAACTGGCTAAACTAAGAGTCGGAGACAATGGGCCAATGGTAACAAAAAGGGTTGGGGTTAGTGGAAGCAGGGCATACTTAGGCGACAGAATGGGAAATTTACTGACTCTCGTAGTCAGAGCCTGACTTGTGGACCCGACCCCGCAACCCAGGTCGTACAGTAGTGCAACTGCCCTGGATACCAATTGTACGTGGATATTTCTTATTCATTGACACCTTAAGACAAGAGCTTACAGCAAGTTACCAGCCTATGATTACCCTTGGGAGTTTTCTAGACCGACGAGCGACTTAGGGGGAGCAGCGATCCCAGTGCCATCCTGCGAATAACCTTATCCTGAGATAGGCCTCCGGGACGTTTTTCCTTCGTGCCAACTTTGGTTCCTTTCGCTTCCATGCCCCTATAGGTAGTCCTGATGATACCCACCTCAGTTCTTGCCCTGTTTCCAGACTGGAGGTTTCCATGCCCGTTGAGCCCGTGCAGAACACCCTCGCGCACGGGTTCTACATTTCTGTCCACCTACAACAGGTCCTTTTTTCTTCCTGAGTAAAATTGCTCAAGTGGTGAATACAGACGCTTAAACTACCCAATATTATAACAATAATAATTGCGGTGCGTACCACACACTGAGCGCAAACTGGAGCGATTGTTACCAGTACCCAATCTCTTTTAGAAGTAGTTTAAGATTACTTCAAAGACCGTAGACTCGAATATTGCTGACTGAAGCTGGCAGGATCAAACTGCGCTGAAGATGGTACCAAACGTCAAGTTCAGCGAGCCGTAGCCTACCTACATCCGCCAATCAAGTAGAGCGTGCGATTACCTCGCACGACCACGGCATTAGACGTGCTTCGATATCGATGTGGTTACAGAAACTCATACAGATGCACGCACCTTCAGTCATCGTAAGCGTTTTCCAAACATAAAAGTTCAATATGAGACGCTGTGAAAAAGGAAACGCTAAACACTAGCGCACCTGAACTCAGCAATGAAAAACAATGCTAAAATTACGCACGAAAATAAACGCATCAGTTGCACAAGAGGGTGCCAGTGCCGGGAACCCATTAACGTATATTTTCCGAATTTGTATACGGTATTAAATGTGCCCTTTTTACGAGAATTTTAAGTTTATTTCATTCGATAATAGAGAAAAGTCCATATGCTAGCATAAAATATGGATAAACAGAGAAATTCAATATTGTAAAGCACCTAAACACTGCACAATAATATTACAAAACAGAAATATATACGTCTAACTAATTAAAGAGCCAGTTACAATTTTTTCATAAATTTTACCGTACGTACATTTCTGAAGAATCACAGCTAACAGAATATGTAAATAAATAGGAAGAATGTCAACATGAACAACATCAAGCACGCAAATTAATAGTATTAGGAAATAGGCATACAAAAAGAGGACATGCGTATCGAAAACAAGGTCAACAGATGTTTTCTTATTCCATTTAACATCCATTTATCGAAACGAGAAAATCAAGAGCTAATATCCTTAAACAATCTAGAAAAACTACTTAATAAAATTGACGGAAGAATCACGAGTCACGTAGAAGAAGTCTCCCTCAAAATAGTTGACTAGTTATCGTAAGTAACTAGCCTATATATTTTCCATAATGAAAAGCTAGGAACTGGAGAATGTAAACAAACTGAAAATCGCCAAAGCTGCGTACGCTAACTAATAGAATCATTAGCTGGACAAAACGAGGGCATGGGTATCAAAAAACATGGCGGAAATGCTACGGTTTAGACCATAAAGATCAGCGCGCAACTTACCTGGAAGTTGTCCAGCGGCGCGGACATCTTTACTCAGCGCCGCCACCAGCACAATGGCTAGCCACATCTTCATGCTCAATTTTCACCACTCTATACCTCTAAATATTGCCAAATCTAGCCTATACACCGCACAAATATTCACTTCACTCCACACAGATCCAAAATAAGGGTGAATTTCACAGTGAGGCGCAGCAACAGGGCACTTTAAACATTGGGTTAATCCACAACACACGAGAAAAAACGCTGGGGGATCAGAGCGATCGGCGCACACAACCTTGCACGACCACCGTCAACTCGTCTCTGCCCGCCCCGCCCCCTCAATATCCCACACAAACCTGACACCGTTTCTGATTGGTGGAAACGTAGCTCGACAGTACTACAATATCGAACTCGAGCAATTTTCCAGACATAAATGTTATACAATTCTAGAACAGAATAATACTGCTTGTAAAAGAGTAAACATGGGCATATAGCATGAAAACATGTCGTAACTAAGGATACTGAACGCTGATATACCCACTTGGAGCGCTGTATATACTTTCAAAATTTTATTCATTTCAAGCACACAATGATAAGACCTCACGCAGAAAAGAGAACTCTGACATTGAAATTGAGAAATACATCATGTATGAAATTGCTGAAAGTGGGGCAAATCTGAGACTGATTTTCTTTATGAATGACAAAATTTGATCTACGCTTTCGTGCTAAGTGTGCTATCTTCGTAGAGCCAAAGCATATGCATGACTTTCATAATAAGACAATATGACGTCTGGTGGCTTAACAAAGTACGTCGTAATTCGCGACATCTGGTGCCCAAATAATAATTCTGGGCATATTATTGCCCCTCTGGCCTGCTTCAATCTAAACTTTAACTAAATCGGCCCGCGTGCAACAGTCGGGAACAATAGCAGTGACGTGTTGGAGCTGCCACAGTGACCTACATCATCTAAGCTGGTTAGCTTGAATAGCTTCAATTGGTGAAAACAAGACTTCAATCGTCATAGTTCAATACCCTCACTTCTGACACCAAGTTTCAAGTGTAATTTGTAAACAAATTAAGCTTGAGAACGTACTCAATTTGTGAATATCTTCAGTTGTACTGCAATTTATTATTACATTAGTAGTAGTAATAATAATCAAACTAAAGTGCCCGGACTATGAAAAAATTACAGCGAGGAATTTGTGATGACTGATGACCCTTCTTCATTGATTATACTTTCGTTACTAAAATACTTCTGAAGGATGCACTGCTACGGCGAACTCGGTTTCTATTCACCTGAGTAGCGCACTCCTTCCATCCCTTAGATAAAGTGCAAAAAAAAAATCAATTCATATCAGCTAACAGAGAAACATCAAAGAATTTAATTAAATTCCTCGCCGCGCAGACAGCTAGTATAGATTGAAATCTTCGCGCTCAAGTGAAAACTGCTTGTTTATCAGAGGAAAGCGAGCTGGGAAAAATAACTTTGTCTACTGCACCGTGAAAAATCACTCTTCCTGTGCTTCGCTGATATTCACTAAATTTGTACGTTTCAAGCCCGATGCCTACGTAACAACTATCGTTGCTGCTAAAAGCCAGGATGGAACTTAACTTATATGTTTACGTAGCCGCGGCACGGCTTCAGCTTGCTCAAAATTTAACTGTATGAAAACTGTTGGAAATTTCAGCTGCCGATGCAATTTTTACAGTATAGCAAGTTTCAATGGTGAATTTTCAACTATCGCTCCTCATTATGTGCAGTTTACGTGCACAAAGATTGGTATTTCCAGAATTAATGCATGATGCAGTTCATTCTGTTCATGGACGTCATGCTGAAGTCACAGCCACGACTGCGTGGTCGGACTAGTAGAGTTGGCTCTCGGTTGCTAATGCCAATGAAAGTTGTTACGTGGGTATCGGGCTGCGCTATCGTTGTTCACGACGATTTTGCATCTCAAGTAAGCTTTTCTGCGCGCGCCATCACTAGGATAAACACTACCTAACCTAACCTAGCCTAGCCTAACCTATTATACCCTTACCTAACCTAACCTCCTTACCTAACCTTCTAACCTAACCTAACCTAACCTTACCTAACGTTACCTAACGTTACCTAACGCTACCTAACGTTACCTAACCAAACCTAACTTTACCTAACCAAACGTAACCTAACTTAATCAGCGATACAGCGAGCAGCGCGGCGCATCAACTTGAACGCCGCTCACACGCACACGATCTGCGTACACAAACAAGCACACAAATCGTCGCGAACGATGATATAGCGCCACCGGGCTCAAATAATTGATAAGGATTTTCGAAACTGCGCAAGGGCACGGCACCTGTAGTGATGAAGCAATGATAGTAGCGGCTCAGATGTCTAACATTTTTTTTTTTAGAATTTAATTATGGGCAGACAGAAGCTGTGTTCACGGTAACATAATCGGACGAGTAAAGATGGAACGTTTCGGTGTTCCGGCTCCCGCGTGCATTGAGCTTAATTTCGTCGTCGTTTGGCCACTCCGAAATGATAAATCTAAAACTAGATTTAAATTGGATTTTGGGAAAATTAAGTAACTTCGAGTCGAGAACATTTTGAGCCAGTCAAGCATGTGGACTCGTGTCGATGTGAATACAACCCTTAACCCATTCCCACCGGCTGTAGCCTTGTAAATTAATTAAAAATTGAGGTTACTCTATCCGTGTAATTCTTTATCAGTATTACATCTTGTTACTTAGAGTGCTTAATTCTTGCACTCCACAACAGTATAATATTTAGCAATAGAAATTTCGAAAAAAATTGTTAAATTATCTCAAATGAGCTCAGTATATAATTTAGAACCATGTCTGCACACAGGGTTAAAGGGTTACAGCAACAAAACTCCGCAGGCGGAGTTCACACGCCGTTCATCTCAATGCGTTCACTCATCCACTCGTCCCAGTGTTTTGCGTCATCGACGTTAGCACAACTTTCTCTGCACCACAAGAGTTATTAAAATGTTGACCGCAAATTGGTTTCCTCGGCAAGTGGCCCTAGGTAATTTACGGATATCTCTACAAACTTGGAGTGGAATCAACTTAAAAAACTGTGAACTTTTCTGATATTTCTACGGAACTGCAATTCATCCGGAGAACTGGATGAGCGAATGCGTTGCCATGCAACTGTATGGACTCGGCTTTAGTCTGCATAAGAACATCAGCTAATTCCTTTCTAACACTTCAGAAAGCAAATTTGTCTTAGATGAATAGCCCTGAGACCGGAAGCGGAACAGAATATCCACTTTTCTATCAAAGAAAACTTCCCAGCATCGTACATGTATAACGTGGTTATCCACACACAGACCGGTTTGGTGGCGTCAACCAAAAGTTAGTTGAGCTAAACAAAGTATTGGTTTGACTATCAGATAAATAAATTTTTAGTTGATCATGGTTATATTCAGAGGTGGCAGCGCGAATTTCTTTTTTTTTTTTTCTTGTTCCGCATCCGAACCCGAATCTTCGCCGGTTTTGGATTCCGAACCTCCTAATAGCAAACTCGATTTTTAAAATTTCGGTGCGAACATTTATTCCGAGCATTCGTCCGTGAGCCTCCGAATCTTTAAAAACAGCAAAGCGAATCTTAGATAATTCAAGATCTGGGAAGAGTAGACGATTAGGATAGTGTAGACAGCCTGTATAAAAACACCTCGTCGTACTCGATGTCAAAGAGCTCCATGCAGTGAAGGAATCAAATTCCGCGGCCAACAGTTGAGGGATTTGAACCGGGACTGCCGAACGTGGTGCACGAGCTCTGGCCACTCAGCCACGGGGAGCTGCCAGAGTGTATATCCCGTGAAGTCATGCTAAACCACAGTTCACTTACTACCTGTTGTAGCTATGTCAGATTTGAGTGTATGCGCTACGCGCATGAAATCTTCAGAATTGTGACGTCACAATTACGCCCCGCCACTGTGGAAATACCAAAGATTCCTCGCTGCAACAGTGGCGTGACGCAATTGTGACGTCACAAACCTGAAAATTTAGAGGCGGCGCGATTACCCGCAAATTTGACACAACTATCTTCTGTAAATGAACTGTGCACTAAACTAAAACAAGAGCTGCACTCTAAAAAGGCACACTTCAACCGAGCACTGGCGAGCAACGCGATGCTTAGGGAGATTCAAAATGATTCTTAATACGAGATTTCTAGGGGATTTTCACCAAAATTTAATCATCGGGTCTTCGAGACATTCCTAAGGGCCCGTTCACCTGCACATACGCAAAGTTACATTGTCACGCAATGAATGACCTCCGCCAAAGAAGAAGTTATGTTTTTGTCGTGTTTGTCTGGCTCTTTGTCTGTCACCCAGATTACTCAAAAACTGAATGAAAGAAATTTACATGGATTGTTAGGCATGTTAACAGTAACAGATGATTAAGTTTTGGCGAAAATCCGTTCTTCTGTTCTTCTGTTTGTTTGTCCACCTATTTTTTTAGCGCCATAACTGAAAAAATTATGTTCGGATTTTCACTTAATTTACATGAGTTGTTAGGAATATTACGAAGACTAAATGACAGAATTTTTGTGATGATCTGGCTGTTCGTTCGTGTGTTTATTGCTGTGTTTTATTTTAGGCTTGTTAGCAGAATAACTCAAAAAGTTATGGATGGATCTTTATGAAATTCACAGGACTTGTTAGCAATACTAAAAGACATCAATGATTAAAATTTGGTGATGATCGGTTGGTCTGTTTGTGCGTTTGACTTATGTTTATCAAAATGTTTGCTAGCAACATAACTCAAAAAAGTTATGAACGGATCTTCACAAAAATTACAGAAACTTAATACTATCAAAAGGCATATATATTAGATTTTCGTATTGATACAAAGAAAATAATCGTTTCAGAACTAATTTAAATTTTTCGTTACAGTTGCCTTGCTTGGCGGAGGTGTGCGCTCTCAGAGTGCTCTGTAGTTTTCTGTATCCGATGGCGTTGCAGCGCACAAGGCTTCGGCTTGGACATTGCTATGCCACTAAAAAGAATATTTAAGGTATGAGTCGTTCCCTGCAGTTATGACGTTATAACAGATTAGATATCAGTTTTTTCTCCAATAAGTGGAGGCATTCTTGATCGTAACATTAGTACAATGGGTACAATGTTATACATAAAGTAAAGCATAGAGGGCAATCAGACAATTCTTTCCAAGTTGCATATGGTAGGACATTGGAAATTCTAGACAGGAGACCTCCTGTCTAGAATTTCCAGCAAAATCAATCGTTCTAGAGCAGGAACCTGGGGTGGTCGCAGCCCCCCCCCCCCCCCCCCCCNCCCCCCCCCCCCCAACAGGTTGTGAGCTGATCTTTGAAGTCAAGCGTCGCGAAACCCTAGATTATTTCAGCAAGCAGCAATGGTGAAGCCTTGAGAATACCTTCTACATTCTGAGTTACTTATAAGTTGCAATGTCGTAAATAGTTTTAGTGTGACATTCGAGCGCCATTAGTACTGTATGTAGTAGTCGCGGCAACGTGACGGCTGCAGCGAAAAGTTGGGTGACTGAGCAACTTCTGCGATTGCAAGTCTCCAAAGATCCGCCAGTAGTTCTTTGACTTACCTTACGAGCCTACAAACAGAATAAAACACAAACTAACCCAGGCAGAATCATAACCTTCTTGGTATAGGTAATTACTGTACTTGGAGAGGTGCGACTGGTGCGGGCGAGAATTTCCTCGAACATGCATTGTTGGCTCGGGCAATTTGGTGCCCAGATGTTTGGAGGAACAATTTCCACCAAATTTTGTACACCGTTCGGCCAACTTTGTTTGCCCGTGCAATTGGGTCTGTACTCAATTCTCAAAAAAAAAAAAGAGTCACAAGACCAGGGGATCACTGAGGATCACTGAGGTCATCAACCTTTTTTGGGGATCATGGAGAGTTTTGATGTTGATATTGAGGAAAGTTTGTTTGTTGGGTTATCTTTCTTTATTGATAAACAATAATAAGCATTTTCAGTTTGCTGTTAGTGTTCTCTCTGCTGGAATTAACCTTTACATGTATCTACGCCGCTGCAAATTAGCACATACTCAGAATGCTAATAAGGGAGGGGTGGAGGATCGTGGTAGGTTTTTAGCTACTGAAAAAGGACACGTACTGAAAAAGTTTGGGAATCGGTGCTCTAGACCATAGTCAGTCATTTCATTTCATCAGCCTGCTACAAAAGAAAAAGTGTTGGCTACTGAAAAGTAAATTGCGCCAACACACCCCATAATCACCATTGAGTTTCGTGATTTTCTAATATGCGACAAATATTTAGTTTCTGCGAATCACCTGCAGTACGGGGCTAAATATTTTATGGTGCGTTGCTAAAGCTGCAAAATTTATCTCTAACGAAGAGTTGTGGCTGTACGCGGCCATATTGTTTAGGCCTATGAAGTGAAGCTGCCTTCACTTATTCATTTGGTTAATAATGATAAAAAGAGGCCAAAGGCCCAGTGGAAAAAAGAAATCTCACATATGGAGTTAGTTTAAAATATTCGACTGTCATAATCATGCTACATTGGTCGGCACAATGACTCAATAACTTGTGTTTTCCTTGCCCTGGAAAAAATTACAAGGGGAAACACTATAAAAAAAACATGTTAACGCGCAATTTTTTCTTACGCTTCAATAATATCTATCGCGTATTAAGACCATCATCGCCCGCGCAATTCGTAAAAAACTACCAGGACTACTTTCCACAAGTTTATTTCACAGATATCTGCGTCAGGCTAAATACCTACGTTTCATTTACTCTTCATACTCCTCATCACCGTTCATACACCGCCTTGCAACAGCAGTTTCGGAATCTAGTGCCCGTTCAAACGTAAATACGGCTCGCCGATTGGTCCGTTTCGAG
This sequence comes from Parhyale hawaiensis, assembly GCA_001587735.2. Taxonomy (NCBI): domain Eukaryota; kingdom Metazoa; phylum Arthropoda; class Malacostraca; order Amphipoda; family Hyalidae; genus Parhyale; species Parhyale hawaiensis. The sequence continues at coordinate 4,375,029 of LQNS02278186.1, read as the reverse complement.
ATAAATCAACTCGCAACCAACCAATCAGAGCCCGCGCCTGGCATAACATGATGAATTCCCCGAGCGAAAGGAAATTAGTTTCTCTCTTGAAATAAAAAATATCCGATTAGCTTAATGATAAATTGTGGAGGCGTTAAAGCAGGTTGGCTGCTGGAGAAAATTAATTTGATGGTGTTTGTGTAATTATATGGGAGGGGACGGGGTGCTGGCGGGAGCGGCCGCTCTCTCCGTTATTGGTTCTTGTGGAGGAGTCTGTTTCGTTAGTGTGAACACTGCTGTTCCGTTAGTGTGAACACTTCTGTTCCGTTAGTGTGAACACTACTGTTCCGTTAGTGTGAACACTGCTCTTCCGTTATTGTGAACACTTCTGTTCCGTTAGTGTGAACACTACTGTTCCGTTAGTGTGAACACTGCTCTTCCGTTAGTGTGAACACTACTGTTCCGTTAGTGTGAACACTGCTCTTCCGTTAGTGTGAACACTGCTGTTCCGTTAGTGTGAACACTGCTCTTCCGTTAGTGTGAACACTTCTGTTCCGTTAGTGTGAACACTACTGTTCCGTTAGTGTGAACACTGCTCTTCCGTTAGTGTGAACACTGCTCTTCCGTTAGTGCGAACACTTCTGTTCCGTTAGTGTGAACACTGCTCTTCCGTTAGAGTGAACACTGCTCTTCCGTTAGTGTGAACACTGCTCTTCCGTTAGTGTGAACACTTCTGTTCCGTTAGTGTGAACNCGTTAGTGTGAACACTGCTCTTCCGTTAGTGTGAACACTGCTCTTCCGTTAGTGTGAACACTTCTGTTCCGTTAGTGTGAACACTGCTCTTCCGTTAGTGTGAACACTTCTGTTCAGTTAGTGTGAACACTGCTGTTCTGTTAGTGTGAACACTAATGTTCTGTTATTGTGAACTTTTTTATTTCTTTATTGTGAATGCTTCTGTTCCGTTAGTGTGGACACTACTGATCTGTTTTTTGAACAGTTTTATTCCATTATTTTGAACACTTCTGTTCTGTTGGCGTGATCACTTCTGTTCCGTTGTGGTGAACACTCCTATTCCGTTAGTGTGGACACTACTGTTCTGTTGGTGTGAATATTTTTATTCCATTATTGTGAATACTTCTGTTCCGTTAGTGTGATCACTTCTGTTCCGTTATTGTGAACACTTTTATATCGTTATTGTGAATACTTCTGTTCCGTTAGTGTGAACACTTCTGTTCCGTTAGTGTAAACACTTCAATTCCGTTAGTGTCAGCACTTCCGTTCTTTAAATGAGAACAAGTCTGTTCTGTTAAAGCAAACGTTTCCGTTCTCATATTGCGAACAATTTCCTTGTGTTGTTGTAAACACTTCCGTACACCTCTGTGCTATTTTCTGAGAACACTACTATCTGTTATTGCGAGTATTTTCCTTGTGCTATTGTAAATACTACTGTTCTGTTATTGAAAATATTTTTGTGAGAACACTTTTGTCTTTTATTTTGAACACTTCTATGATGTAATTGATAACGCATTTGTTTGTTATTGGGAACACTAATCTTTCGTTATTCCGAGTGCGTTCCTTCTAGCTAATGCTGTGTACATTTCTGTCGTGTTATTGATTTTTCTAGATATTTATATCCTCGTACATACTACTTGTAGGGCCTAGAGATATGTTCACATATGAGTCTCTCGAACACATTATTCCAGCAGAGAAGTGCACTGTGCGTACAAAGCGTTCTGAATCGTAATCCAGTGCAAATTTAAAAAGATATTCGAAACTATATTAGAGACGCTTGCAAAGTTGCTATGACAGCTAACATTCTAACAACTCTGGACACAGAGCTGCATGTGTATCTAAGGATGCTATAAAAGCTCCAAACGTTCTGCACTGTGTACTATTATTTATTTATTTATTTATTGAACATTTATTTCTCCACAGGCGGGAGGTGTTCTTTGATCATTATATTACAGCTTACATTAAAAATTGTGTGTACATTAATTTGTTAGAAACATTACAGTTATATATTCACAACCTAATCGACATGGCTCAGTGCCATCACATACCAAGCGAGTTAACTGGACTGGCTCCGCAATAGAGCTACCTAACAATCACCCTCGCGGGAGAAGCAAAATAAGATATAATTGTTTATACTAATATTAACATTACTGCTTGTTCACTTAAAGTAAGGTAAATGGAAAATGCAGTAATTGCTTCCCGAGGAAAGATCTACATCGGTTGTCAGCAAAACCATCGAACGCCTATTGAAAAAGCGCATCACTGATCAGCTGAGGACGCAGCATCTCATAGCAGACACTCAGCATGGCTTCCGAAATGGAAGAAGCTGCTTAACAAACCTACTGGACTTTTTCTCAAAAGTAACAGATATTAAAGATGAACAAAAGGGAGTNACCTAACAATCACCCTCGCGCGAGAAGCAAAATAAGATATAATTGTTTCTACTAATATTAACATTACTGCTTGTTCACTTAAAGTAAGGTAAATGGAAAATGCAGTAATTGCTTCCCGAGGAAAGATCTACTTCACCTGATTGCCTTAATACTAGGAACAAAAGAGTTTAGTGTGAACTTAAATAGGTGTACACTCCGTTGTTTATATACAAAGGACTTGATCAGACATATCAAGCCAGGGCCACACTACATATACTTTCATAGGAACAACGTGATGCAAGGATGAACTGCTTGCATGCCGTTCATGTTACCGTATCTATGCTACCGAGCTCAAATATATTTCAGGACGACGAGTAAGTTGCACGACCTTCCTGTCAGTTGTTCCTGTGGATGCTTATGAGGCCTCGGCATTAGACCGAGCCTGGGGTGCTGAACTCATGGCACTGGATATTGCAGATTCGAGTTCTGATTCATGTTAGCAAGTTTTGTAGCGCTTGACGCGCTGAGTCAGCAGTTGATAGGTATGCAGAGCTGCCGTTGAGCACTTACCTTACCCCAAAATGAGAGGGAATGGGCACCGGTCGTTGCATAAGAACCTTCCGTTGATGATGGCGTAGACCTTGACGATCTGTGGCTAACTGCAACAGTATGCTCATCTGGAGTAAATCGGCCTATACAGTAGCACTAACCAGTGCTTGACAGTTTCCCAGTACCCTTCAGCAGCTGTCGTGTTGACTTTGCCTTTACTGCCCCCCCCCCGTTCTCAAACTTTTCCATCCAGTTCGTGACCCCGTCCACTAGCAGAAACCTACCATGACTCCCTATATCTACGAACCTTCTGAAAGTGAGTTAATTTTCAATCAAAGCAAAGGACAAGTAACAACAAACAAAAAATTAATAGTATTGATTATCAACAGGAACTGCCAAATAATCAGAAGTCTCTGATTACGATAACAAATTGAAGATTTTACACGATAGATGACTCATACCCGTAGTTTGAGACTCTTCATGACTCATATCTGTAGTTTGAGATTTATTCATTTTTCTGGATGAACTTAGTGCAAACTAGACCTCCTCGTAGCCTAAAACCATCACCCTGGATAAGTTGGGGGATGTATTTTTTGCATCTCTCTAAACAAGCAAATTTAGGTATATTGACGCAGGACGAAAATATTATCACCTCTCTCTCTTCGTTCACGGGGATTAAGATTAAGGCGCGAGCCGTTTACAACTGCAACTGCGGATAAAATTCGAGTAAGGTGTTTTTACGCCACAACTCGATGCTGCCGGAGAAGCGCATCGCGCTGTTCAATTGTTTCAATCATTGAAGCGCCGCGTGCCAAAGCCCTCCGGGATCCTCACCTTATAGATTGTTCAGGCTGTTGTTGCTGTGTCTGGTTTGGGCGGAAATTTCTGTAAAATGTGGTGCGTAACGGAGTTTTAGTGAGGAGTTGTCGGAAGAAAAAGTTTTTAATTTTCATTTTATATGTTTTTGTAATCATTCAACTTTTTGTTAAATACTGTTACGAGGTTTCGGATACAGTAAAACGTGATGTTGAGTTATTGTAAAAGGTTTTAACATTGTTTCACTGTAGTCGACAAATTTGATAAAAAATCTTGACGTTTCGGGAATTTAATTTCCCGTCTTTAGAAGTAAAATTTCTAACTGATAAAGGATGAATAATAATGCTTAATTTTGTTAAACCTAAATTGAATAAGTGTTTGCATGAGGGGGCCTAAAAAGTAAATGACTGCAGTGCGCAACGAGGGTCCCTATATAAGTGTCGGTCGGTATGGGAGGCGGAGGGAAGCGGGCAAGTCCAGTAGGAGGCAGAAGCGTCAGTCATGGATCGTGACTGACGAGCGGTACAGCTGAAGTCATTATGTTAAGGCTAGGTTTCGTTTTATGGATATATATAGTGATACTAGAGTTGTTGTGAGTTCTATTGGATTAGAATAAGCTATGATGGAGAAGTCTTTCCTGCTAATTGGATGGTTGTTTTGCTCTGCAATAAGACGGGGAGCTGAATGAGCTGGTTTTGCTAGGGGTAAACCTGTGCTGCTTGATATACCTAAATGTTGGTCAACGCGGGCTTTGAAATGCTGTCCAGTGCTGCCGATGTTCAGAGCTGAGCAGCTCGTGCAAAAAAAGACGTAAACAACACTGGACCGCAAGTTTGTAGGAGGTTTATCTTTGAATTTAAAATAGGATCCTATGGTAAATGTATTTTTGTAATTGAACCTAAAGTTCATGTGCGGGTAGGCCTCGGAGAGGAAAGCTTTCAGGGAATTGACTTTATCGATAGTGGTTTTGCTATAGTATGGGAGGGAACGGAAAAAGTCTAATTTACGAACGGTAGGTTTAGCTACGCCGGGATCGAATAGTTTGTCAAGGAATAGTTTGCTGTAAATAGTGATCTAAAAGGTGGTATGGGTAGCCGTTGTTCTTGAAAAACGTTCGGAGAAAATCTATTTCATTGGAGAATGCTAGATTCGAGGAGGATAAATGATATGCCCTATATATAGAAGAGTTTTTATTGCGGTTATTTTAAATTGATCCTAACAATGACTAAAAAAAGTTAGTTCAAAGGCCAGAGAATGTCGGCTTCTTATAGACTTTAGTGGTTAGGTTTGAGTCCTGCTTTTTGACTTGCGCGCCCGAATGACGTGTGAACTCAGCTTAAAATGTTAGCCGTCACGTCAGCTGGCTTAGCAAGTGTCACTAACACCAAAAGCTTAACTTAAGTGTTAGCCGTCACGTCAGCTGGCTTAGCAAGTGTCACTAGCACTAAAAGCTTAGCAAAAATGTTAGCCGTCACGTCAGCTGGCTTAGCAAGTGTCACTATATAGTCAAATTTTGGCTATCTCTTCTAATTTGAAGCAAATTATATGGGGTGCCGCAAGATAGTTTTTCCTCTTTAAGAGTTAGGGCCCGCTCGATAGGAGAACGACATTGAGCATTTAATGCATAACGTGTTCGAATCTTCAGATAAGTGTTCTAGGGCCGGCCCGTTGATTCCAGCATCAGGCGTTGACCTTAACTCAATTACCTATGAGACTACCATGAACAGAGTCTTACTCCGTAAAATGGAAATTTCAGAAGGTTCAACATAGTCATGCTGCCTCAAGCACCTGCAGTACGATTTAAAGTGACGAAGCTAAAGTTCCTGTCTGCATTTCCGTACGAGTAAAGTCAAGCAAGCTTGGCTTAAATCGACTTTGACCGACCCATGCAATCGAACATGCCTTAGGTTGACTTCGGTTTACTGTTGACTTCGCGAAGGAAGACACAGCTGTGTAGAAGGCAACTTCGGAACTCATCATCGTCTCTTATCTCAAACCCACTGAGCCAGCAACGCTAGGGCTATCGACAAGAATAATATTCTTAATCATTTCATACTAGGACATTTAGCGCTGCTTGAAATATCTACATAACGTTGGTATCGTGACCACGAACATTGTGATGTAAATTGGCAAGCGATCCGCCCCACAAAAAGATTAAATGTCAAAGCTGATATGCGAAAAAAAAGGACGTGGCCCGACTTTATGATGTGCATGGCGTATCCCGACTAGGTCGTGGATAAGATATTTGTTGCCCGGAATCGTGTGTACAGTTTCTGCAAAATTGGCTTCGCTCGATCATCGAGGAATATTGGCCTCGCGAGCGTGAATGGCGGAAAGGCGTTGGTTGCAATCTAATGCTGTCCTTTTTTAGAGCCTGAAAGAGTATATAATAAACCACTGTACAGTACTATAGGTATTACAGACAATTGTTGATTGCTGGTTAATTGGTTCATCGGTACTATACTATATATTACAGGTAATTAGTGGTTGTTTCATCGGTTTTTTGGCTGGTTGGTTGCTTGACTGGGTGGATGGTTGGTTGATAGGTTGGTGCCTCTCTCCATCCCGATCTGAAAGAACAGAGAAGAGAAAATTCAGCTGTCAACGCAGACGGAATGAATCGGAAAAAATTAGAGCAGCTGCTCGACTCAATGATCTCTCACTCAACTTGCTGAACGCACTCCCAACTCGATGAATGAACGCTCAACTTGAAGTATCTACTCTTCAGACGGGCGGTAAGGATGTCTCGCAAGGACAATCGGTTTAGTATTAACGTCGGGAACTCTACCTGATACATAGCGAACCCAACACTTATAACTGAAAATGCGCAAACGGATTTGTTCCAGCTGTTATCTCATGTCTCCTCTACATAGAAATATCAGATAATTTACTATGATTTCTAATGCTTCGCATAAAAATATCACATACTTATTGCCTGTAATTTCCAGTGAAACGCCTATAAATATCAGATAATCGGCTATGATTTCCATGGTATCCCGCCTACAATATTCAATGCCGCGCTTATGGACACATATGGACCTATAATATAATTTTTAGAGTGAGCGATACTTACGCGACACCCTTTACATATTTGACACACAATAGATGCAATTGGAAGTTTATTAGTAAACTAGGCTAAAGGGCCCAGCCGTAAAAACGACGGCAGTAATTTTGTTACTAAGCTACTGATTGTTCCGGTTCCCAGTATAGGTTTTATCGTGGAAAAGGTCTCATGCCTTCAGCCGTGATCTTTAATTATTGAAACGCAAGTTGTACTGCAATGAGTTATGCAAGAGTAAAATTCAACCTTATGCCAGATATGGCGCGGATATCAGTTTAGTCAAACGTTGAGCTGCACTACGAAAATATAGTTCAATCAAAAGAATTCACCCCAAATGCTCAGGGCTCACCGTAACCTGGATACCAAGCGATAGACAAACCTTTGGGGATGAAATCTGGCTGCGAAGTTAAGTTGAATATAAAAGAGCGTCTTTTTAGCGTGACGTCCTAACTACTATACGAAAATTTTCAGATAAAGAAAGCAAAAGCGAAATGGACTATGCAAGAAAGGAATGAAAACCCCAACCAATACTAAGCCTCTCAAACTGCTGCAAAAAATTCAGCTATAGAACTTAAGCAATATAGTTTATCCTTGACAGGATCAAAAGCTCTATCACAGTCAAGGATACCGCCTTTCATCTACCACGCTCTGTAGAATCATCATCTTCATATCAAAAAGTACTGAGCTAGTTTTCAAAGCGCAGCGAGATTCAGAAAGTTCAGTACTTCCGTTTCTGACCTTATATTTCAGAAGTTATATATATTTTTCACCGTTACACCAAGCGCTGAAATTTTATGGTATCCCGACTTGTTTTTTGTTTTCTATCGAAATCTTTAACAGCGTGACGGAGAGACGGACCAATCAAGAGAGCGAGAGAGCAAGCAAGCGACCAACAACTGTGCATTATAATATTGTGGGTAAATATACGTACTGTAGTGGCCTGGGCTTTCCCCCAGCTCTATGGCAAGGTTTGCAGACTACCGCATTTCCGAGCGAAAGGACGAGAGTTTGAACCCAAACAGGGGAAGGCGCTAGTCTTGACACTCGGGAAGTATAGCGTCCGCGATTCTTTCACTCGTAGTCATAGGGGGGGGGGAAGCAGGGGGTTACTGGTCTTCTATCGGGTACTCTGTCAATACAGCGGCAAAGCTTCGACATTCTGTGATCGACAGCAGCCGTACACTTGTATGATCTCAAGTGAGCCTTTGCCGGCAGCACGAACCAGTGCATGTCAGTTTCCTATAGTTAGGGTGTGCTGCCGCGATGACTTTGTCTTTGCCTGTAAACAATGGCCAAAATAAATCATTGAATGGAACCCCCATTTTCTACATTGCGCTTGGTTATGTGTTCAGGAAGGTCTGTCCTATTTATTTTGTTGGTGAAATTATAAATATATATACTCGCAATGGGGAAAGCATAACAATTAATTTTGTATCTATGCTACCAAGTCTGCTGCCCTTTATTACCGCTAAAGACATAATTGTTTTCTGACCTTATGTTTCAGATGTGACGAAGAGGCGTAAACAAACCCTGTATTATGTGTAATATAATAAAAACCGATGTGTATTTATCCGTTTGTTTGTTTGTTTATTTATTTGTTTGTTTATCCATTTTCTTTTGCGGTTTAACAAAACAGACAGGCGGAAATTAGCCCAGGCTGGAGGCTGTCCATGTTCATCCTGTCAAGCTTCATTGAAAACTGATTGGTAGAAAAATAGGCCAGGTTGCAGATGATAGCAAACGTGTCTTAATAAACGACAGTTGAAATTTAAGCAATGACGATATTGAAGGCTTACTCTGATTTGTACGAGTATGATTGCCTTTTCTGTATATCGATTGTATGCCAAAGTATAGGGCGACCTTACGTCTGAATGCACTTCTTGCATTGCCGAAGTTGAAATCTCAGCACTGAAGATATCTGAAGCTTCCATTAGCACTCTCATGCATCTTGATTCTTAGTTTCTTCCCACAGATAATTCCGTTGCATTAGCAGCTATTCTTCCAACTTTGATATCATTGTCGACGAAACAGCTTTCAATAACCAAAAAACTATCGGACAAATAAGGCATCCTAGGGAATGTATGGCGTCTGCGTGATTAATTTCTTCCATATCAGAGACAGAAGATACAAGTGTTGATGCTCAATAATTATGAATCCGTGAACCCTCATCTGCATGAACTTTAAAGTTAGCAATTGTATGGAAGAGAGCACGGTTATTGAAGCAGGATCAAGACAAATTCTTCCCTGTCATTTATGACAGCGTGGCCCTTCTAGTTATATACAGATAATAAAATCGCATGAACTTCGTTTTCCCATAGTTTCCTAAAACCCGATGGAAATTTCCCATGCAAGGATGTTTACCGAGTCTCTGCATGTGCCATCATCTTTAAAAAGTGTTTGCTATATCGATATCAGGAGTGAGCTGAGGCGTGTTGTAATCATAATACCAGTTAGACTACCGTGAGCTGAGGCGTGTTGTAATCATACCAGTAAGGCTACCGAAACCTGAAAAATGGTAACCGCAATCCGGATTGAGGTTACAAAATCGACATCTGAACATCAGTGTAGATCGCAATTTTGTCGGCATATATGCTTGACGCTAGTAAACTTATGTACTTACTCTGAGTATATGGAGTTTACTCGTTGCTCATTTGAATAATTTTTTGCGTACCTTTTATAAGTGAATGATGTTTCTGAGCGGTTACTCGCGTCACCGTAACCCGTGTCGTAACCGCTTTTCGGGTTAAAATTGCGACACAACTTGTGAGCGGTTGGGTCACTCACCGGTAATCCAGAAATGGTGATTACAACACGCCTCTGGTCGTACTTGCACCTTCGATAAAACATTCATTGAGCGAGTGCACACGATGGTCGCAACCTGATGAAACTAGCGTAACCACAACATATTCTTGTTGCTCTACTTATACAAGTGGCAGGGGTGTGAGGGTTAAACGACCTCGCGCTCCTTCCAGAATACAACCGTCGTTGTCATGGCAACAGGCTCCACTCCACGACATAAATCAATCTAACGCTACCCATTTCCCTTCCCAATCAACCGTAAATCGGAGTCTGTAAAATAATATTTAAAAAATAATCGGCGGTTGCGGATAGAAAGGAAGACGACCTAAACAACGAGAGAGATGCAGCACGCGGTTTGTTTACCAAATTCAGCGCATAATTGGCCATAGGGAATGGTCTTGATGGCTCTTTCTTTGCTGGTGCGGGTATTGGCAGCTTTAAACGATCTGATCTCGGATTTTCTTTTTTTCATTCTTTTGTTTTCTTCACCCGCTGGGCTGGTTGCGTGGGGGTTTGTTAACCTTATGGAGTTTCTCCGTTCCCACTTCGCCAGTCTGGTGTGATTTAATAATAATAATAATAGGCGTATATAGGTGAGGTTAGCTTGGGGTAAGTCTTACTTTGCTTAATTTTACAAGCCTTATGAACTCGTCTACTTTGCTACGCAGTGAAAACTATTAAACAACTGCTATAGCATCAATACTATAGCAAATAAGAAAGTATTCACAGCAAAACCAATTTCGACTTTTAGGATTGAAGTTGATAAGACGTCATAGCAGACATTATCTTATATTATGTGTTTCAACACCTAAACCCTAATGTTTCAATACAGTGCAACGTAAAGTAACATTTTGAAGGTTTACATGCCTCACAAAAGGAAATGGCTCTCAATTCAACAATATCATTGCATTTTTGTGTACGTCATCTTACTCTCATTACTTTCCATAGGTAAATAGTTTTTACCTCTCAATAAAACGTCCGAATATTCCATGCCATTTGCTCGAATTTCATCAGTCATCCGATCGAACCCAGGGAATGGGGAGGGGGGGGGGCAATTGCTCTTTCTGCCCCCGCCTCTTATGCCCAAACAACCCGTCAAAACTACAGCACGTTCTAGCCCCTAAATTCTCAGTAACTGCCCGAGCTTGCCGAGTTTTTGACGTCGATTCAATGGTCAAAACCCGCAAACTCGTTCTATTGACTGTCGTGTGGCACCTCCTTTGATGTCATACTAATTGTGCCAATGAGCGGCAACGCGTTCAAAAGTCACTGCTCGCGGATTTCGCTGCAATCACCAGGGGTGTGTCGCAATCACGCCAAAACTGGGCTACGGCAGTCTGGGGTGTCGCAATCTGAATTTCTGGACCATTCTGGGTTACCGGTGCTACACCGGTGACCCAGCCAGGTTGTGACGGCCAGTTGCGACTGGCATAGTTACGGGTGCGGCACCGGTAACCCAGAATTGCTGATTGCGACACACCCCAGAGGAAACACTGTGTCATGTCACAGGCCTATACAGCGCGAGTCAAAAGATTCAATTTCCCCAGCTAATCGCACGAATATTTACGTAGAGCTTCCGTAAGTGCCAATTGGAAATTTATGGGCATTTATTCGATGTTATCTAATACCGCTCACTAATTACTAGTAGGCAGCAGATTATTGCCTATAAATTTAAGATTGGGCAGTGCAACTCTGAGTCTACCAAGACTGGCATAAAACTGTTAAACGTCGAGTTCAAGTTGCTCAGCAAGTGCAGTTTGTTAAGTTTCAGACTTTCCTTCAATCTTGGAGGGAATTACTGCTCAAAGTTCTCAGACAATTTGTGCTATTTCAATGAACCATCGACGCATACCTACGGACGCCGTGATGACAAAACCATTTGTTTAGTATCGTGTACCACTCCATTAGAGCCTCTGTACGTACACACGCTCTTTAAAAGAACGAGTTTCGTCAGCTCCACCTCCGAACACGTAACTGTGTCCGTTTCCATAGCAAAACACTAAAAAAATGAGTTGCTGTACCTACCGTTTTAATTAAGAGATGCCTGCAACCTAAAACTCGCGGCACTTGCTGAACTCACGGAACTTGACGGCTAACGTTTTTACACTGTTTTAAAAAACTCAAAGCTATGTTTAAGGCTCAATAAATGAAACATTCGGATGAATAGCTGAGGAAACTCGTTCTCTTAACTAACCTGTGTCACAGCAAAGAGTATTCTAATCTCTTTGGTCACAGCCTCTAATAATGTACAGTGAAGATCATAGAACAGTGAAGTAAAGGCGTCATTTTGCGGCCACTTTTGTGATCAGAATCACCGTGATCGTGATCCCTGAAAAACGCAAAAACGTACGGTCTTTGGTTTTGTAAACAAACCAGAGACGCCATGTCTATTTTCGAAAAGACACATTTGTATTGTATTTTCATGGAAGATAGTGGGAAATGGATTTCTTAGGAATTTACGTCTATTTTGAAATCAGTGCATAAATAAACTAGCAGTATTTAACGCATTTTGAGCGTGCACAGGCATAAAGCTAACGAAAATACAATTCTAGATGTCAATGTTGCTAACTATCATAACAACATTATCCAATTTATCCTTAAATATAAGAAACCATCACGAACTTGCATTTCAGATTTTTAATTTTTGCGTGTCTAACCTGGAATCACTTAGATCTGATCACTCGTAATAACGGCGCGACCACCACGGATCACGGTTGATTGCTATCAGAATCAAGTCAAAAAGTGCTCACTAAAACGCGCGGATCCGACGCAATCATCCGCAAGTGGCCACAAAAAGACGCCTTAAAAATGTTCGCTGCATATGCATTCAAGGCGTCCCACTTGTTTTTGTTTTTTCCCATTAGCATCTCAGAAGTGCACAGCTTCATGAGTTCTCATGTGCTGCATATATGAATAAACCTCCGAGGCTTTACAAGTGATATGTGCTAAGCAACTGAGCTGAAGGCTAGTATTTTTGGAAGACATTTTGAGAAAACATTCGAGCACTTTTTTTACGTTCGAGAAACGAAAGCTAACAGTGTGAACTCTCCTAACGCGTTTTATTCCGTTTATTCATGTCAGCTTTAAATATATAAGGATGTTTCACACGACGGTCAAATGACGTGTTCTCTCACCATAACGTTAATTTGGATGCGTAACGCCAGACAAGTGCATTCTGATTTCTGGTTTAATTTACACCAATATCTGAAGTAGATATTCGAAACTACTGGCGACAATTGCTCAGCAAGCTCGATAGCTAACATCGGCGTAGTCAGAATGCCGTCGAGAGAGGACCTGTCCCAGCAAACAACTATGCATTGCTTTTACGTAGATAGCACGTCGTCTTTCGGTGGCTCAACGTGCTGAACACGTCGATCTGTGAACTCCAGATAACGCTGTTGGCACGTTGTGAACAGCTCGTTGTGAGACAAAGTGCTGACAACGTTATGATAACATTCATAGCTACCTGACATGGTCATTTCAACTTCAGATAATGTTGTGAGCAAGTCGTATCAGAACGGGCTGGAAACGTTCTTATCACGTAGAATTATACAGACGTATCATCACGTTGAATCACATGCAATGTACTAAGGAAACGCTCAGCACAATGTGCTAAGGACGTGCTCAGCACAACGTTATCTGGAGTTCACAAATCAATGTGCATAGCACGTTGAGCCACAGCTCACAACATTGATTCTACGTCGTGTGTTAGCGGGGGTTAGATTGGTACGGATTCTCCAACTCTGATTAACCCCTAATATTGGGATCTCATAAATCTTATGTACAGTGAATAAAATGGGGCCTCTAAGCTGTTGTTATCATACACATGTGTTCTGAAAAAGGTCAAATTGCCATTTAAAATGGGTAAGGGGGGGGGGTTGGGTTCGCAGGTTTCCTTTATGGCTACACCTGCTATGACTAACGGTTTATAGTAACTTGTTTGGTAGACACACAGTTGTGTTTAGAATCGCACAACAAAACATTAGCACGATCTACAATTCAATAAATCGTCCGCGTACTATACTGTGAACTTGCCTTTAAAACTACCTAAACTAATCTAACTGAAACGCGCCGACAGACCACAGAAATAAAATTGTCATGGTAATTTCATTTTATTAAAAAGAACTGCAGTGGACCAGATCCCATTCATTTAAAAGCATTCAATCTACATTATGCAGGCATTTATACTAAACTTGTTCAGCCTTTTTCGAAGATTAAAGATACGAATCAAGCATTGATCCGTTTGATGTACCAAGGACATATTCTACTTAAGGCGCGGAAATTAAACCTTTCAGGCTTAGTGTGTCCAAAACGTCAGTCAGAAGCTTTCAATTTGCCGATTTTTCAGTAACGTTTGTAGGATAGTGTGAGAAGCGACGAGTTTATGTAATGCTGATGCCACACGCTAGTCAAAAGAACGAGTATCGTCGTCTTTTCGTCCGAATGTGTTGATGTGCCTATTTAAATTGCACATACTTGCAAAGAATTTTGAGTTATAAATCACTCCACTGACTCCAGGTATAATGATATGTCCAAAAGTTAACTAACGGCACTTGCGGAGTAAATTAAATTGACGGTAAACATTTTTACACTATCTCTTGGCGCTCTCAAGAGTGTGTTTACAAGAGTTCAAGATAACGTTCGGACAAAAAAAAGACGATACACGTTCTTTTGACTAGCGTGTGGCATCGGCATTAATTCTGCTGAAAACTTCATTTTATGGAGCATGATTTACTTCTCTTAGTCTCAAGGCTACTCGATTAGGCGTGAAGGCTTGAAGCTCAAGTCATTTACATAGTCGAAGCCAGCGCACCTGCCTGCCGTTTCAGACAAGCAAGCATCAAGTGCCTAATTTTTATTTGTTTTCGGTATATCGCAGCCCTTCTGCTGACGATAGAGTTTTTGATTGTCTCCTGGATGCAATGGCTAGGATTCAGTCCTCGGATAGGCGTTCTGCCTTTGCCTTTATGGGTGACTTTAATTGTC
>LQNS02278186.1:4324998-4335009 GCA_001587735.2 Parhyale hawaiensis | reverse complement strand
CTGTTAAGATACTAAAGAAAAAGTAGTAAATCGCCTTGAGGTAGCTAAAGACGAATAATTACATGCTGTTAAGTAAAATTTACCTACAAGAAAGTGTTAGATAGCCATATTAATCATCTGGGTTTTTTTTGATAGCAAAATCTGGGTTGTTTTCAAAATTCTCAGTGGAAACCCTGGTCCCAAGCTTTGAATTTGCCGATTTTTCAGTCACGTTTGTAGGATAGTGTGAGAAGCAACGAGTTTATGTAATGCTGATGCCACACGCTAGTCAAAAGAACGAGTATCGTCGTCTTTTCGTCCGTATGTGTTGATGTGCCTATTTAAGTTGCACACACATGCAAAGAATTTTGAGTTATAAATCACTCCACTGACTCCAGGTATAATGATATGTCCAAAAGTTAACTAACGGCACTTGCGGAGTAAATTAGACTGACGGTAAACATTTTTACACCATTTCTTGGCGCTCTCAAGAGTGTGTAGATAACGTTCGGACAAAAAGATGACGATACACGTTCTTTTGACTAGCGTGTGGCATCGGCATTAATTCTGCTGAAAACTTCATTTTATGGAGCATGATTTACTTCTATTAGTCTCAAGGCTACTCGATTAGGCGTGAAGGCTTGAAGCTCAAGTCATCTACATAGTCGAAGCCAGCGCACCTGCCTGCCGTTTTAGACAAGCAAGCATCGAGTGCCTAATTTCGACGCCCAATCGCATGTCCCTAAGAGCATTTTCGATTGGGGCTGAAATTAAGCCTTCGAGACTCGACTTGTCAGAAACTTCTGACAGAAGCTTCTGCTTTGTATCTTTCAATGTGTACTTCAGGTGTTAGAAGCAAGCAAATTACTGTGAAGCAACTGAACGTTGCCTTTACGGAGCGAGATTGAGTTTTTTGGAAGCCTCAAAAGAAACCGCTTAAGGTTGAACGCGTGAAATTCAATCAGTGGGTCGAAGCCAGTACACCTGCCTGATGTTTTGAACAAGTCAAGACTCTAAGGCTCAGTTTTTTTGCACCCAATCGAACGAGTCCTATTGACGCAGTGCTAGCTCGCTTCAACAAATTAATTCCAATAAGAGAACAAGTTGCATATGCTGTGAATAGCCTGCTTAAGTCAGAAACTTATATGGTTTTGGTTTACTACAATCAATTTCTTCTCACATCAACAGAAGACACGTGCTAAATAAATAATAATAAAAAACTACTTTCACCTAAACTTTTATACATATCGAACTGTTTCCAAGATATGGGCGTAATTATCCATTACCATAATTTAACTCCATGTATAGTGTTAACCTGCCATAGAGGCTTGTGCACTGTTATGGCTTCCGATAGTTTGTTTCCCTCACAGCACAACAAAACACCTACCACTTATACCATGAAAAGCTTTACTACATAATCAACTGCAAATATAAGATATATAAACTCTTTCTAAACTGTATTACATAATCTGATATAGCTCGTGCGTTAACTTTCTATAACATCAAATACAATAAACATTTACCAATGTAACACAAAAACGCTACATTGTATGTACTTATATCGCTATTCAATTGTTCATAACAGACATATAACAATAACATGTATCATAATTAAGCCGTTAGATATGGTTTTTAATGTTCCTCGTAAGTTCTTTCTATAATAACAAACACAATGGAGCATCTGCCAACAAAACCATTAATATCTGCCCATTTTATCATCGTTGTAAAGTCGCCGGCGCATCGATCAATGTTACTTATATATAGCGCGCGCCCAACCATCATGGCGTCGTCTGCGACTGACTCATTGCCATGAATTTTCTGCAGCTTCATTTCCCAATATATTTTCTTCATAAACCAGACATCGTCTTTCGTTTCCAACCACAGGTTTTGAACCCAAAAATTTTCTTAAAGAAAATGGTACGATTTTGATGCGAAAAAATTCGAGTTTGGGAGAACGTATATTTTAGTTTGTTCATGTGAAAATGTCCCATTGGTGGTATAGGTGTGAGAGCACAGACCGCGCTCTTGCAAAGTGGAGCATTTTAGCGGTAATTTTCCCGTAGAATAAACTCTACACGTTGCCACATTATCTGTGAATGTTCAGTGCATAAAATGATGTGATTTTTACAGCTGTAACTTAACGATAACGGTGATATTTAGGGATATTTTGTAAAATGTTCATGTAGTCTCGACGGTTGGCATATTGATTTAGATGAGTGCAGAGTCGGAGGGACTGCAGCAAACCGGCATCTATGTTTTTCTCATGGATTATCAATGAAGAGCTGTAAGTATTAATACCATGTGATATTTATGTGCTTTTTTGTGTCTCATACGAAAGAAACTCTGCGTAATTAACCTGAAATTTGTATAATACGGACTGATATTCTGTATTGTTTAGCGCAGTTGCAAAAGGTCTCCAGCTGCTCTCAGAAGTGCCAACTTTTGAGAATAGACTGTAGAACTTGAATCGCTCAGCCTGCGCTTTCATTATCAACTTCCCTCCTTGTAATCAAGTATTTAGATTAGATTTGACGTGATAATATTGTATTTTTTTGCAATAATATGTTTACTCTTGCTAAATAGGGCTGATCACGACCTTCTTCGGTGTGTGGGTTGGCTGCCCTGTAACACAGTGGGGGAGTGGGGAGGGGTCCTGAAATGGAGATGCCAACTACTCCATTTGAAGGTATAAACATTCGTCATTTTACTGTTCTGAAATTACCGATCCGTTTATGTCGCTATTGTCCATCGGCCTTGATTGTTTATTTTCTCGATAATTTATGTATTTGCACACTGCGTATCGTCATGCATGATATATATTAGATAATCGTACACTTTTCAGTATGTTTCGTCTGATCGCACCAACTTGTTTTCAATTCATAGTCCGTTTTCGTGGCTGTAGAATATTATGAATGGTCATTATATTGAATGTTTTGTTGATTCTTCGTTTTTTAAATTTTTGTACTTTGCATGAACAATTAAGTTTTGAAAATTGCAGTACAATACAATCGTGTGGTGCTATAAGTTTCGTTCAGCCATTGCTTACTGGACCCGCCACATACAAAATTTTGTGCAGGTGGATAGCCTAAGTTGTTTTAATTAGTGTGCTATTTATATTCCTCTGTCTCGGGTGTAAATACACCTAATAGACTAATAGGTATAAATTCAATCGTGTTATATTTCCGCAAGAATAATAAATTGAAGTTTTGCTTTGTTTGCCAGTTTTGTTGCATACAATTGTACTTTTCCATGGCCAGTTATATGCTTCAAGACTGATCAGAAATTGATAACAGTGCAGAGCATGATTGAATTTTTAATGTTAAAATGTACCCCCTGCATTCTTTGTGATTTCAAATTGAAGTGTTATTTTTTGTTTCATCTTTAAGGAGATGTTAATACATATTTTTTATTTGCTAGAGTAGCATTAGTGTATTCAGAGGCGGAGATGGCGTAAAATTTTGAATTCATCCTAACTTAAATACTTACGGTACAATTTGGCTGTTATGTCACATGAAAAAATCCCTAACTTGCACCTAACTGCCCTATAAAAATAAACAATATACCATCTATAGTTTAGTACTCACATGCAAAAAACAAAGATTTTGGATCCCTGCGAATCGGGGTGGAAATGGTGAACAGAAAGGGAGGAAATGGCAAGCCACCAAAAAGCAGGAAATAAGGCATGGACAAAGCTGAGCTATATACCATATGGAAGCCTATACTGTACTCTAATAACCAACTAAGTTTCAGAACTGTAGCATGTTGCTAAGTATTTAAAGAAATATTTGATTGCGACCCTTTGAAACAAAATAACCTATGAAAATTAATTTTCCTTAAAACCTGTTTACAATTTGTGATTTCTCAAATTCTAATGATGCTAGAATAGCAAAAGTTGGAGTGTTGGTAGCTGGTTAATGCATGTTTATTTCCTGTGTATCTTGACTCTTAACCCCAATTCATGTACAAATGGTAGCACAAACATTGTTTGCTATTTCACCCCTGGCTGTGATCATAACACATGGTCAAAATAATGATTGTAAGGGCTCTGTATTTATGATTATTTTATTGGCAGAACACCATATTTTACAATCATAACATTATTTGTTACTTGTTACACATAACCCTGTAAAGATGCAGGTTATTAATGTTTCATAGCTATTTCAGAGAGATTTTTGAATGAGAGTCTTAGCTAACTAGTCATAATGGTGCGCTCTCATAAGGGAAAAGTAGATCGTCTTTCAGATGATAAGAAATAGATGTAATGTTAATAACATACATCGATAAAGGGTTATCTGTCCTTAACAATGTTTTTTGCATAAAAATATTGAGTTATGCCAACGCAATAACCGTAAATACAAAGCCTCTACGTTTGCCATTTCCACCCCGTGATACAATCACATTCCGGGGTGGAGATGGCAAACGATTTTTGTACTCCCGTACATACATGAAGTAGTGTAAAGAGTCTATATACACATGAAATGAACACACATATATCAGCTACCAACAGCCCAAGTTTTGCTATTCTAGCATCATTAGAATTTGAGTAATCACAAATTAAAAAAAAAAACAGAGTGTCAGGAAAATCAATTTTCGTAGGGTGTTTTTTCACAGTATCTCAATCAAAAATTTTTTTAAAATACTTAGAAACATGCTAGAGTTTTGATACTTAGCTGGTTATTAGACAACAATGAAAGCAGGGTGTCCTTCCCCCAAAAAACATGGTTTTCGTAAGGGCTTGGGAATCTGTGATGCTCTGCTTCACATTTCTCATGTGTTACAGTTGGCTCTTGATGGGGGTCATGAGGCAAGGTTGGTACAGCTTGACTTTAGTGCTGGTTTTGATCGTGTGAATCACCTTGGGCTGCTCCATAAGCTGAGATTAATGGGTATTGGTAGTTCAGTTCTTGCTGTAATTAGTCAATTTTTATCCAACAGATGTCAATGTGTAGTTGTTGATGGGAAGAGGAGTGAGTTTTTAGATTTGGTTTCTGGTGTCCTACAGGGTAGTGTTCTGGGCCCTTTGTTGTTCATTGTATATAGGGTAATGTCTCAATTGCCGAATGCCCATCTATTACCGAATATAGGTAGGAATCTTATTGCGTTCGGTAATAGAAACGCATTCGGTAATTGAGACATTACCCTACGGCGGATCTGTTTCATCTTGTTAATAATTTACTTGTTGGTTACGCTGATGATGTTACTCTGCTGGCTGTTTGTGATAAGCCTAGTGATAGATTAGAGGTTTCAGAATCTATTCAGCNGGTAGATTTGACACGTTGCTGCTTTAATTGCTTTGTCCTCCCTCTTCTGGAGTACTGCTCTGTAGTCTGGGGTTCTGCTGCAGATTGCCATCTGTGTTTGCTTGACAAAGTAGTTCGTTGATGTGCATTCATGCTGGGTGGTGTGCCTTGTGATCTGGTGCCCCGTCGCAGAGTTGGTGGAGTCTGTTTTTTTGTATAAAATCAATAACTGCCCCAGTCATCCACTGTCTTGAGTTTCTTCCAGATCCATTTGTTTGGGTGAGGTATACTCGCGGACTGGTGCTCTTCATGAGTTTGCCTTGGAGCCGTTACGATGCCATACAGGCCAGTATTCCCGTTCGTTTTTTCCATCGTTTGTGGATGTTTGGAATGGTCTTGATGGCTCTGTCTTTGCTGGTGCTGGTATTGGCAGCTTTAAACGATCTGTTCACAGAGCTATTCTATGATCTCGGATCTTCTTTTTTTTTATTTTTTTGTTTTATCCATCCGCTGGGCTGGTTGCGTGGGGGTTTGTTAACCTCATGGAGTTTCTCCGTTCCTTGTTGCCAGTCTGGTGTGATTTAATAATAATAATATCAGATTGACAATGATACGTGGACACTGTCTCTTATTAAATTTGTGCTGGTACTTTTTTCTGTTCATTCTCATACAGTAAACCCCCATATTACGGACTCGTCGGGGGGACCTTGAAGATTTTTATTCAGTTTTATATCGGAAATTCTGGTTTTGAAAGATATTCCAACATAACGGAATCTTATTCCAGTACACCGGCGCATGCCTTTGTTTATGAGGGCTTCAAGAGCAGTACCTATCATAAGCTACAGTACTGTATGCCATAAACATTTTTCATAATTGTACACAAACACATATACTATAGTAGTAGACATAGGTAGGTAGGCTATGCATTGGTAAATTGCGTATGTAGGTACTGTAATATAAAAAGTACATGAAGTAAAAAGAGCAAGTACATACCATAAAATCTTTTACAGTCTAGCAGCTACTTACCATTTTGCAGTGGTGGTTACTGGTTGAGCTTGGTATCCCTTCCTCTCCCCTATAACTACATAGGTAGCTACTACATAGTCCTATACTACTGTACTACCTACTGCATACACTTTGAGGATACCTACTCTATAATTGCCAATTTAGTCTTAATGCTGTACTGGCTCCTCTTCCGTGATTTGCTTTTACTTTTTTGGGACAAGCTACTACAGCCTTTAGTGCTTGCACATGCACTCTCATCACTTTCACTCCTCTTGTCTGTAGTCTCTCGACCTCAAACCCTAGCCTCCGCAGTGGTGAACAAAATTGTACACCGATACACAGAAATGAGCGAATTACTACTGCTGACATTAGCATCATTCCCTACATAGACAGCACTGTACGGTATAACTGGAAAAAACACAACACACATAAATATATCAAGTAGACACAGTACGGTATAAGTGTACAGTAGGTTTTTTTTGGATTTGTAAGTACCCCACTATTCTGTCACCCCCTTCCCCCCGTGCTGTGCGAATTAGAGGGGTTTTACTGTATTACTTTTCAAATTTACCCAGTTGCTCAGTTACATTAGGAAATCGTGCATTTTATAAAGAACTAATTAGTGAGCAAGGTAATTATATGGGTTGTGGAGTTTGCTAAACAGTTTGACTTCTCCTTTTGGGTCAGACTTCTTGTAACCCCAGAACATTCCACTTTTTATCACTCTGAATTTGTACCAAAATAAGTCAATTTACACCCACTGTTGACTCCTACTCCTGGAACAAGCTAGTATCTTGACCCTAAAATCCAACTCCTGGCTACTGATAATATCCAATTCAGACCCTGCAAGCCTGGTACCTTGCTAGTTATTGATTCTCTGCCTCTCATATTTTTATATTTATGTAGCAAGCTTCATTTTATCTTTAACCCTGGAACACAGTCATGGGGTAGGCAATAATATAGGTACCCTTGGTAACTAATACTTTCAGCTGAACGCATTCTCAATTGATTGCACGTTGTTTTAATATCTTGTGTACATGGTGCTTGAGAATAAATAAAGATGTAAAGCTAGCTTCATAGCTAGGCCTACCTATGGAGTTAATTTTGAGAAATTTACATGACTCTGTTCCAGGGTTAATAGTTGTGACATTGGTACTGCATGCCCTTTGATCCTTCACCTTTTCGATTGCCATTGCAAATGTTAGGCTTAAATTCTGCTAATAAATAGCCACAGCTCTCAAGGTAAGTTCACAGATAGGTGAAGAACAAATTTTTTCTCAGCTGTGCATACAAACATATTACCAAGTTCATTTATACAGCTTGAAACCACAAAGTTCTGTGATGTAAATTTGCTGTAAATTTTAATGGATATCAGAAACCTTAGAGAAACATTTGCTGACGTTTAACTTGTTATAGTAAATGCTGTTTTAGTGTTTTTTTTTTTAATGTGCATTTGTGTTTACGGTGGCTCAATGAAACCCTCTGACGATGAATTGGATGAACTCGTTCACATGCCCATTGTTTGAGCCCACTTCTAAAATGTACAGATTTACTTTTAGCTTCCTAGTGAGCTTCATATTGTCACATGGGTTTAGCTTACCATACAGTTGAGCAAACTGACCTTCATTTAGCAGATACGTACTTAAGCTTTTCTCCAGTTTTATGTACCTAGCTGTGCTGTTGGGTAGAAATTGCCACTGTATGCTGAACAATTGATTTTTCATTCAATTACGTGCTTTTGATTTCGCAATCTAATGTGATGTTTGTTTTGTGCAGATTTGCTTTTAGGTAGCGAGTTCCTGCCTGTCCTCACGATCATCCGCACACGCTCGTCTCTTCACAATCGCTGCCTCTCCACGCATCGGGTCTCCTCGACCGATCAGCTCTCGTGCCCCAGCCACGACAAACCTTACAACTCCTGCAGACCAGGAAAACTACCTCCTACTTGTGTAGAAAGTAAAACAAATGTGTATGGTGATGAACACAACCGAGAAGCTTCTAAAGCGCAAGTAAACAGTGCTGCAAAAACAAGTGAATCTTGTACTTATAGTAACCCTGTTGTTAACAGTGATATAGAAAACACTGATACTGACTGCCTATCTGAACAAAAGGAAGCATTTGTTGGGAGTAAGGGTGATGCAAGATTAGCTGTTGAAGCTACTAGTGAGAAAGCTCCCAGTTCTAGTGAAATTTTGACCAATTGTAATACAATTCCTAAGACGATAGTAACAAATTCAAGTGCAGCTTTTGGAAATTCAATTGACCTTTCCTCTGATTCAAAGGGGCTTCCTTTCAGTTCCAGTGGTGTATCTACTGATCCTGTTGGTATTCCTACTAATTTTAGTGATATTCTTGGTGATCCTAGTGGCATTCCCACCAAGTCAAAATCAATTTCTGGTGAATCAATTGAATTATCTACTGAAGTAGCTGCTAATCCTAGGGAAGATTCTACGGATTTCCTTGAAGTCTCATGCCTTGCATCCGCTCGTACTGAAGAGCCGCCAAATCCTAAATCTTCCAACGCACCTGCTGCTAATTCTCCTATTCATTCTACCACTTCTAAGTGTCTTCCTTCAGATAATCATAGTGATATTACCTCTGCTGATGGCTGCACAGAAACATTTAAAAGTAGTGTCACTTCAGCAATAAACAACAATTCACCTTTTTCCCAAAACTCTGTTGTTAATAAACTAGTAAGTGAGACCAACCACTTGGTGGGTGTATCTACTTCTGATCAGTTGGTGAAAGCTACTTATTGTGAAGATATCTCTGTTAATAATTCTACTTTGCCTGAAGCTGAAGTAAGTGAAACTGCTCATTCAGTTGAAAGTGAAATTGACGTTAATTCAAGTCAAAACTGTTCTAATACCCAATCAAGTGCTTCTTTGAGCCACTCTAGTGAGGCTATCAATTTTGACTCCAACAAGGAACTGCCCTCAAATACTGCGACGAAATCTATCCCTCCTGACGACACTCGAGAAAACTGCAACGTCTGTGGGACCAGCAGAGAGGCACACTCTTTACGTTGTCAATCAAAGCCTGAGAATAAGCTTTTCCAAGGTGGTCACAATCTCCCCAGTGGTAATAACGTGACAGTGTCTGCATCCTGCACTGTCTCCGTGTTGCAGTGTCGCAAGTGTGGTGCTGCCTTCCTTGAGGTGAGTGCCTGCATCTTTTTGGTTATTCCATCTCACCATTTTCACATTGGAATAAGTTTACGGTGGTCAGTAAACATGCGTCACCCACAAGCAGCTTCCGGGTTAGCTACTTCTGGCGAGCTAGTGCCAATATTGATGCTACAGTTGACTGAGCCGTAACTGATCAGGTACCGTATATATGTAGCTATACCGTATATATGTTGTTACTTGTGACACGCATTTGATAAACTTGATGCCCGCAATTACACTCATTATCAACCTTTAGTTTCAATATGATGCTTTTGTTGTCATTTGGTGTTGATAGCTGAGAAGGAGTAGGGAGTGATGTAGAATATCAGTTTTGCTATATTGTATAGTGAGTAGGTAGCTACTTAGCTACGGTACTGCATATTGCTCTTAATACTCTGTGAAAGGGCTTGAAAATAGGAAGAATGCATTCTGGAGGTAAAGTCAGTTTGAACTCTGTAGCTTCCCCACTAGAGAACTGGAGAATCCACATCCAATCCAAGGGCCCCATAGGTTAATACCCACAACCTGAACCAGACCTTTGCAATGTCTGTTTTCATGTCCAAATTGCTTTCCTCCTTTTTATACCTACTCATACTGATGAATACCTACTCGTACTGATG
>LQNS02278186.1:4303204-4314467 GCA_001587735.2 Parhyale hawaiensis | reverse complement strand
CTCTAGCCTGAGTGGCCTCATCAGCAAGACTGCGTCCCCTTGGGGCACCGAGAAGCCCTCGGAAAAGCCCGTCTCAGGTCCTGAAAAGCCTCCTTCCCTACCCAACAAGACCGTCGTCAGTGAGGAGAAGCGCCTTGTCGATCTCAAGAAGTGGTGCCCGGAGATGGTACCCAAAGTAGCGAGAACAACTCCTGTTGAACCTGAGAAGAGTCTTTCGAAAATAGATGCATTCGGCAAGATTCTCTCCAAACCAGATCCTTTTAATGTTGCCAGAAGCAGTGCGGATGTTGATAGCAGTGCTGGATGTAACATTGAAACTGGCGATGGTGTTAGCAACACTGGGGAAAGCAACAGTTCCACTGCCACTAACGAAAGTGATGACACAACGTGTTCCAGCACCGACGGTAATCCATCTAGCAGGAACGCTGCTAGTGATGCAGTAGCCGGAAGTGATACTTCCAGTAATGAGAACAAAACTGACGCCGTAGAAAATGATAAAAGAACTACCCAGTTAACTGAAGCTTTTATAAAAACAGAGCCTGATGATGAAGACGTCAAACCTGTTATTTCTGAAGGCGTCAACAGTAGTGACGACTCCAAAGCAACATTAGTACCAACAAACTCTGATCAAAATACAAATGAAACGAGCAATGAATCGGAAGGCGCATCAGTCAAGTCTGTAAAGGAGGACCCAGACGGCAGTGATAACCCCCTGAAACGACTGACGTCCATGAAAAGCATATTCAAGAATCAGGACGTTGAGTTGGTCAACGTGCGGTGGATCACAGAAGGGCTGCTTGTTGATGGGCAGGATGGTAAGGGCTGGAAAATTGTGACCAGCAACCGTATCGTTCTCGACGACCCCATAGATCCGCTCTACCGAGTAGATAATCCTTCCAGTTGGCGGACGAAGTGGGGTCGGCAGTCGAGCTCAACCGAGGACCAGAAGTCAACATGGATGAATGGCTGTCGACTGGGTGAGGACAGCACCAGCAAAAGGGACATGGGTGAGTCCCTCAAACGGCAGCCAGCCTTCATTGACGGCAGCAGTGGATTTGCTAATGGCATGGCCACCTCACTGGCCGACATGCATCGGTCCATCGGCAGCGGTGGGTTCCTGGCCCACCCAAGCTCGCGGTCACTGTTGGATGGAGGCCCTGGCAGTGGCTTGGACCCTGGAGGAAAGCTTTCCAGTGGTGCCGCTTTCCCTCAGGGCGATGAAGCCTCGGACGTCTCGGCCTCCCAAGATGGCAAGTCTGAACTGAGCTCCCTCGGGGTGGACATGATGCAGATTGAGGTTGACCCGCTGGCCTTACTCGCTAGCGCCATTGAGGAGGATCAGAAGAGCTCCAACCCCATCATACCAACCGAGCATTTCCTCTTAGGCAAAGATGATGATTTTGGTTACAGCGAGGAAGCAAGAAACAATGAAAACGGGTTTGATCCAGATGACCCTGGCGATTCCGGTGTCTATGGCTACGCCACAGGACCACACGCAAACGGCGTGTTTACCCCTGAGGGGGGAGTGCTGGGCGATGGTTCCCAGCAGCCAGGGTTCTTCACGGAATCCTCTGCAGGTGTTTTCCAGTGTGACTTATGCTCCAAGGCCTTCAAGTACCAGTACCTGCTGCTCTCCCACAAGCGCCACGTTCATTCAGTGATCTCCAAACCTAGTCACCAGTCCATGTACAAGCTGCAGCAGCCGAAGCACCCGAGCTACCAGCAGCAGCAACAGGGAGAGATTCCGAGCTCCATCATGCACCACCTCAAGCAGTACCGTGAGCAGCTCCTCAAGTCCCAGGGAAGTGACGGCGTCGATGGTATCCCCGGAGACGTCGACGACATGGATGGAGGTGCAGACCACGGAGAGGACGGGTCGCCCGAAGGCCTGGATGTGTCGTCCGTGCACCCGAGCCTTAAGAGCAAGATGAAGGTGGGCTTGGTTGTCAACGGCCAGGTCTTCTGTCCGATCTGCGGGAAGAAGTTCGTGGACAGGGCCTCTCTCATAGCCCACTCCGCCCAGCACACGGACAAGTCGGTGGAGTGCCAGTCCTGCGGTCAGCAGTTCTCCTCGAAGACCGCACTGACGGTGCATATTGTCAAGTACCAGGGCACCTGCGATCCCAACAAGAGCAGCAACGTGAAATGCGCCACTTGCGGGGAGGAATTGGCCAGTTTGGCTGCCCTTAAAGAGCACCGACGCACCAACCACCCCACGCCGGAGCAGATACTTCACCAGCAGCAGATGAGCTTGCTTAGCAAGAACTCCGCTTTGTCTGGGGAAGGTGGGTCTTCTTTAGGTGGGGTCGGTGATAGTATATCCGCCCCTGCGCCTCCGCGCCGGGGCTTCCAGTGCGACTATTGCGGCAAGAACTTCAACTGCCGCTCTAATCTTCGGGACCATCTGGTCGTCCACACGGGAGAGAAGCCCTACCCGTGCGATATTTGCGGCAAGACCTTCAGCTTCGTCCACAACATGAAGACGCATCGGCTGACCCACAACCAGGGGCGTCAGGAGCTGTGTCCCTACTGCGACAAGAGCTACAAGAGCAAAATCAGTCTTTACTACCACATGAAGAAAGGCAACTGCAGGGGTCTCTCCACCACGGAAGTGCCGGAGGGCTACCACAGGTGCCCCGACTGCCTGCAGATGTTTGCTAGCGAGGAACGCTTCACGAGCCACAAGACCAAGGGCCACTGCAATCCCTCCCACCGCTGCCCGCACTGCGGCCTCCGCTGTTCTAGCCAGGCTAGGCTTGACAACCACATCGAACGGGGCCTGTGCAAGAAGGACCCGAGGGGCCTGTCTGCCGCCCACAAGAGAAGGCGCAAGGACAAGCCGCCTCTCATGCCCCAGCTCCTAGGCAACAGGATCAGCAGTGGAGGTGGTGGCGGCGGCGCTTCCTCGTCAGCACCCTCTGCAGATGACATCATCTGCGAGAGGTGCAACTATAACCGCGACTGTTGCTGCACCTTTACGTGTCCTGCCTGCGGCAAGCGCGTCTTCAGCATTCTCGCCTACACTCACCACAAGCAGAAGACTTGCCCTGTCGTGCGCATGCGCCGGGAGAAGATCCGCTCAGCCATAATTGAGAAACGGAAACGGAAAGAGCGCAGTGAAAGTGTCAATGGCCTCAGCCCTTTCAAGAAGTTGAANCGTGCCCTGTCGTGCGCATGCGCCGGGAGAAGATCCGCTCAGCCATAATTGAGAAACGGAAACGGAAAGAGCGCAGTGAAAGTGTCAATGGCCTCAGCCCTTTCAAGAAGTTGAAACCAGACAGTGCCCGACCGACGGAAAGATCCGGAGCTTGTTCCGACTCAGACGACGAAGTTGCTAATTTTAATCTCAGTAATTTTAGTAATCTTGGGTCTTCTATACTGGGCTATGATGCGTCTGCGTCCGCCTCCAAAGATGAAGAGGAGACTCCAAAAGATGACGACATGAAAGTCGGTTGGTTAAACACCGATATTATGGAAGGAACCAAGTCGTGGGCTGATGAAAAGCCCGAGAAATCTGCCCCGACCGAAACTCCCCGCCCGTCTAAAGACTTCATCAGGAAACCTACACCTGTGTCAACGAAAGTTAGAACTGTTGGTTTAGTTAAATCAAAGTTACTGGGGCCGAAACCACCTTCCAAATTTACGGTGAAGAAAGTAGTCCCCAGCAGCCAGGAAGCTTCTCCTGTTGAAGCAAAGTCATTGATGGATGTCCCAAGTAATCCCCTCGAGGAGGATGCATCCCCAGCTCCATCGTCTCCCACTATCACCCCGGATCAGTTATCCACCAGTGGACGGCGGATCAAGAAACCCCGGAAGCTCATGGACAACGCGTACAACGAGCCGGAAATGGAGAGCGCCGTCCGGGCACGAACCAGTTCCTCCTTCAGTAGCAGCGGCGGCCTGAAGAGAACCAGCATCAGCAAGTCCGGCCCTGGCGGGAGTTTATCATCGAAACCAAACATCGCTTCCTCAATGTCGAAGAAATCCTTTGAGAAGAAAACTTTATCTCCATTCAGTACGGCCAGTAAGCTTGGCCCCTCCAGTGGTAGTCTAGCGAAGATTTCCTCTGGTAATAAACCCGTTAGTCAGATCTCTACGGGAGTAACGAACGTACTCACATCCAAGTCGCTCGGGACTTCGGGTAATAGCATGGGCGGTATTAAAGTTACAGCTCCCGGTAATAGTGCAAGTAAGGTAACGGCTGCCAGCGTCAGCAGCGTGCTGTCTGGTAACAACAGCGGGAAGATAATTACGTTGTCGACGTCAGCGCTATCGCCTCGGACGAAGCAACTGCTGACGACGGCCGCTGCCGGCGGTCAAAAGCGCGTGGCGTCAGCGAGGGTCATGACGCTAGCCAACGTCGCCTCCGTCAGCCAAGCCTCCCACCAGTCAGTCGCCGGTGCTAGTCAAGCGGGCACCTTGACCAGCCTCAGTCAAGTCGGCACTATTAGTCAANCGGCCGCTGCCGGCGGTCAGAAGCGCGTGGCGTCAGCGAGGGTCATGACGCTAGCCAACGTCGCCTCCGTCAGCCAAGCCTCCCACCAGTCAGTCGCCGGTGCTAGTCAAGCGGGCACCTTGACCAGCCTCAGTCAAGTCGGCACTATCAGTCAAACCGGTTTGTTAAATGTCCGGCAAGTGCAGGGAGTCGGTCAAGGTGGCTTGACTGCGGTTAGCCAAGCCGGTATAGCTGCTGTTAGTCAAGGCACCCCTATTATAATCAACCCCAATCAGATAATCGTAAGTGGATTACCCAGCAGTGGTCACACAATTACCACAGACGATAGTAACGCTAGTGTAAATACTCTTAGTCAACAACAGGCGCAGCAGCAGCAACAACTGGTCATCCCTGCGCATTCATTTGTTATACAGACAGCGCCCGCTCGCCCCAAGCCTCAGTAGGACGCGATTATGGTAGTCTAATTCAATTGTATTCTGTTCGGTAGTTATGCTGACGGGGCCTGCCCGCCCCAAGTCTCAGTAATGCGCCATTATGGTCGTCTAATTCAATTGTATTCTGTTCGTTATGCGGTAACAGACGAGGCCTGCCCGCCCCAAGCCTCGGTAAGGCGCCATTATGGTCGTCTAATTCAATTATATTCTGTTCTGTAGTTATAATGCCTGCGTCTACTCGCTCTAAGCTCCCGTAGCACGCGGTTTTGATTGTCCAATCAATTACGGCCTCTTCGTTAGTTACGCAGACGGCGCCTACTCACCCCAAACATCATTAGGACGCGGTTTTGGTAATCCAATTCATTTTGTAGTTACACAGACAGCGCCTGCTTGCCCTCAGCTTTAGTAAGGCATGGTTATGGTGTTCAAACTCGTACCTATGTATAATAGCGGGTGGACACGATAGTCACTGTATGTTTAGTTGTGTCTTTGTAAACACAAGTGTGTGTCTACAAAAAAATGATGAAATAAGTTTGCTCTTCCAGTCCACCCGTAAAGTTTCTGATATCTCCCTCATATTGAGATTGAATTAGAAGTTAGAAAGCTGCCCACTTCGCTGTTGTTTAAACAGACTCAGCAACGAATTTTCGAGTATTGCACTGAAAAAATTGCGTTCGTTCTAAATACTCGTTTGAATTCGCCTAATGCCGATGCCACACGCTAGTCAAAAGAATGAGTATCGTCATCTTTCCTTCCGAATGTGTTGATGTGCCCATTTAAGTAGCACACACTTACAAAGAATTTCAAGTTTTAAATCCCTTTAGATACAATGATATGTCCCAAAGTTAACTAACGGTACCTACTTGCAGAGAAAACTGAACTGACAGTAAGCATTTTTACACCTTTTTTGGCAATCTCATATACCTACCTTATGTGTTTATAAGAGTTCAACGTAACGTTCGGACGAAAAGCTGACGGTACTCTTTCTTTTGACTAGCTTATGATAGTACCCCGACGTGTTTGTCTATAAAGTTGCAGTCACTCTTGTCGTCTTGGCAGAGATCCAACTGACTGCCGGTCCAGTCTTGCAGTGGAACCACGGCGTTAGTGTCAACTGTAGCTATTGGCCAATATTTTGATTGTGCCTACCTTTTTTCTAAAATCATTCTACCTCTCAAGCAGCATAAGATGAACCATAGGGTCACGTTTGTTGGCTTCACACTTTCTGTGTTTACGGGAAATAGTGCTACTTGAAGGACCCCATAACATATTTTAGCCTTAGCTAGCTAACTAGGTCTTTGAGAAGTCTGTCATCCTTGCCTACTCATCTTCCGCTTATTTTTATCATGTGCCTATTGATTTCTTTTTGTTGAAGACTTGCTCTTCTTTTCCCATTTGCTGTTCTCGTGCGAATTACCTGTGTACGGAACACACAAGAGCATAGGTTCTATGTTCACAACGACATCTATGTAAGCCCGTATATTTTCCTCTGTCGAATCGCCTTTGTTGTGGAGACGGAGGCTTAAGTCACCGGAAATAAATAGGTATTATAATAATAATCATAATAATTCTCTACCGATAGTATTTTCCTGAATGAGGATACCTTACGCCTTCCTGCTTGTTAAGTAGCCTCCAAGAGGGTGGAGCCTGAGCGCCACCTTCTTTGACCGCATGAAGTGAATAGGTTGAGGCTTTTCGATCCCGCAGTCAAGTGCTGCAAGCCCCGGTCCTAGTGAGGCCACGCCTCAGTCAGACCTTAAGTCCTAATGGAATCAAATAGGGGAGTGTTTGAGTGAAGTGCAGAGGGCGACACTGCACCACTCCTCACTGCATTTGAGGGAATTTCAGTAGCACCTCGGTGCTGTCGGCCAATTTAGCAAGTTAGGTAACTACTTGAGGAAAGCGCCTGCCTGCTTGTTATCTATCAGTAATCGAACTCCTGTTGTTATCTATTTAAAATCTGGCGCAGATAAAAGTGTAGAATGTTTGAGGTTTTTGAATAGACAAAACTTATTTATCAGAGCATGAAGTAGCTGTAGTACATCCGTAGTTAGAAATTACTCAGAACAATTCGATTTAGTATCATTCAGTGCACTTTTAGGTAGCGTCGATCGTCCTTTAATTGTTCTCTCCCCTCATGCTCCTACTGATGATCTTTGTGCCGCTCTTCCTCCTCGTTCTCACTTGGTGGGTTGCCGTATCTATTGGCTAAGGATATATGACTGTTTATCTTCCTCTCTTGAAGCACTGTAATAGGAGGACTTGATATGATGTTCTATATATGCTTTGTCTGATCTCCGACTAATTATCGTGATGGTTGCTTGCTCTTCCTTTTCTTTTTCAGTTCGTAGTTTGCCATTTTTGTCGCTTAAGTTCATGATCCTTCATTTTTTTTCTCTCTCGTGGTCCTGTTTTCTGGAAGAGGCGTAAAATAACACAGGTATATTCTTCTAATCGTCTTCTGGTGATGTTTTTCAACGAGTCTCCTTCTGTAAAATCCGCGCTGTTTCCATGTGTCTCGTTCTTACTCTGTCTGACGTATATATTTGCATAATAAAAAGAAAAAAATTAAAAGGCGCTTGTACAAAAAAAAAATTAACAGAGGAATGTGGAAAACAAAAGCCTCATGAAGGACCATGGTGTCTCGATTTCTTTGCTTATGGCAAGTTCTTGTAATGTTGCCCTGGTGCTCCACACTGCCATAAATCTAAGTAAGTATAGATGGAGGAGACGACGCAAGGGACCTCGGTCTCATTTGCCAGCAGCCCAATTTAGCCCGCACTGGCTGTCGGGCTGGCTGAAGTGGAGCTCGTACTGGCCTTTTGAGCAAGTTTAAATACTGTATAATATACTCCAAGACCACAAATTCGGCCATATCAGTCAGCCAGTTGCACCAATAGAAAGGATAGCTAGCCTATGTCTGCTCCAACTGTACTTATTCCTGGCCCTGAGCTGGCTGAGCACCCACACTTTGAAAACGCCAACTCGTAAGTTTTGGCCTCGCTGCTGGGCGATATTACCGCCTCCATGTATATTAACTCCGTCGGTACATGGTGCTAGTGTTATGAAATATAGTGAGGCAAAAAATTGGTATAAAGATGTTCTTGGCATCGGTGTTACCTAAAGTAATGGCTGTATCTTTCATAAGATGTTGAGAATATGTATAACATTGTTCTGGGAACTGTGCTTTCATCTTGAATACCTAATAAGACTTTTACTTGCGATCTCTTCTTTTTTTTTCTATCGCTTTGCATTATAACTGCGTTCCTCACAATGGCGGTGAGCGCGATGTATAGGCCATAGACGGCACTGTACTTGACAGTCCACTTCTACCGAAATAGGTCCTTTGGCTGATTACTGCAGTTACGGTGAGGAGTTATCGACCTTAGCGACCTCAAACAATAAAGTAAACTGTTCATTGTGACACAAAGAATTTGTTTATCAGCAAGAAGCACATTCGTCAGAAAAGACAATCCGTAGAACTCGGCATTAATTATATAACGTTAGGTCACATTGGTGTCCTGCAGGTGGGTAATTCTCGCCCAATAGTGAAATTTTAATAATAAACATGTGCCTTGTGTCACCTAGAACAGCCGGTTTTTTTAGTTCCCATTTTAATTAAGTAGAAAGCATTACATTCAAGTATTGGATAATCATCTGTAGGATCTATTTTGAAGCTCGAGGGAGCTGTCGAGTACAGTGCAACACTAATCTGTGACTAGTAGTAAATATTATACTGATATCATCAATGATGTAAAGTTGTGTACAGTGCTAAGAATTGTTACATCGTCAACTCGTTGTACTTACCTATTTATTATAAGTTTTGTCCATTATTGTTATCTTTGTTGAATGTTGTTGTCTTTCTTGTACTTCGGTATTGCGCTCTGATGTCGTTGAGGTCGCAGGTTCGATACTCGCCGGGGCCCAGTTTTTTTTTTTGTAATTTATCACTATGTATTTTTCAATAGTCATTTATTTATTTTCCTGCCCGTGGTCGTGATTCCGCCTTACAAGCTGCAGTGCACAAAGTCAGATGCACATCATTCGGCGTCCACGCGCTATTGCGGGGTTATTGACCCTAACCAGGATTCGGAATAGCCTGACGTCCAGGCCTCTGGGGGAGCCAGATGGCGTATGCAGCGCGAACAAGTGCATGTATGTTCTCCAATGGGTGTAAGCGCCCAAGTTGACTTGACCTTCAGATTTGAACTAGCGGAAGAGGTTAAAATGCCACTTGTTCAACTTGTTCAAATTGTTCAACTTGTTCAACTTGGGCTGAGCGAAAAAATCCGTCTTGACATGTTTCTAAAAAGTACAGCGAAAATAGATATCTATATATTGACCTTGCAATTGGCCAACACTGGAAAGACCACCCCGTGACAAAGCCGTATTGGAGATACTGTTGGGCTGGCTGTGGGTGCTGACGTGCAAATGCTTTTCAAACTGTGCAGATAATAAGCAAACCAACTAACAACTAACGTTTCTATATGTGATCAAGGTTGCTGATGATTATTTATTAGATCTTCTTGTAACATTGAAATTTAGATACCTATAAAATTTATTGTTACTCTCTCGGTGTATTAGTCATATTTTTCTTTACTGTAGATAATTTTATTCAATTATAGTACTGGCTGGTAGGTACCTGTGATAATGCAACAGAGCAGTAGTACCGCCAGTGATACTCTGATCTGGATCATGGATATGAAGTGCGATCATTCATTTCAAGCCAAGCAGAACATCTGTCATCTTTGGGGTGTAGCTGCTGAGAACAGACAGCTTTAATTTCCCCCGATCCCGTATCGTGGACGCACTAGCACCCCCCTCCCCTCACATGTCTAATGCAGAAAGTACATGAAGCAGACTGACAAATGGGAAACGTCGCCATGAGAAATAAAAATAGTATTATCATTTTCTTCGTAGTATGGGAATATGGAGGGCAGAAATTCTGGAATTGTGTTGCATATCAAGGTTGCGTATCGTGGATACCCCAGAGGCACAGGATATGTTAACGGGAATGGCTCGCCAGCTCAAAAATATTTGGTGTCTGCTTGAAATTTTGGACTCACCGGAAGGAGCATTATAATGCTACTTACACACAGTAACTACAATTATTATTCGGGCTCAGCTCGTGAAATTTCAATTCAACGATCAAGCGGACATGCCCCGTGTCACGACCACCCGCAGCAAAATGATCAGATGTTGATACAAATATCAGGTTTCTTTTTTCTCTCTCTCTCTCTCTCTTGGTTGAATAATTCGTAATAAAACAGGCTCAAACTTCATTGGTTACTGATGTATCGCGGTCATTTATGATGGCGGCATGCATATCTTGAATAGGTACTGTTTCCCTCATTCGCAGATAATGGGTTGCTGTAGCAGGCAAAATGTTGTATTTGCTTTGTCTTTCTTTTCGGCCAACCTATGTACTTTTCTGCCCACTATGAGTCTTAGTTCGTCTACAAATTTTCCAGCCCACTGTGCTGGATCTTGTTGAGGCTTTGCTAGTCTATGGACTTCTCAACACACCTGACTAGTTCCTTTGGAATCTTCACTAGTCTATGAACTTTTCACCCTACTTCTGTAGCTCACTTGCTTCAGCCCACTAGACTTTTTTATCAACCCTTTCTTGCCTATGAACTTTTCAACCCACATCAAGTTATCCGCTTGCCTATGAACTTTTCAACCCACACCATTTTATCCGCTTGCCTATGAACATTTCAAGCCACACCGCCTTATCTGCTTGCCTATGAACATTTCAACCCACACCACCTTATCCGCTTGTCTATGAACTTTTCAACCCACACCACCTTATCCGCTTGCCTATGAACTTTTCAACCCACACCACCTTATCCGCTTGCCTATGAACATTTCAACCCACACCACCTTATCCGCTTGCCTATGAACATTTCAACCCACACCACCTTATCCGCTTGTCTATGAGCTTTTCAACCCACATCAAGTTATCCTATTGCCTATGAACTTTTCACAGCGGGAGTACAAGTACATCGACATTATATGCATCGTTTCGTAATATTAATTGACATTCTATTGTCCCAGACAACGTAATAAAGACATGTCGAACAATCAGAGACGACTACTTAAACCAACAATTAGATCTATAAGGATGATAATAATAGTAATAATATGGAGTAGATCATCGCCCTCAGTTCTGGCTTTTATTTTACCTTCAGTTTTCCTCTTTTGGGTATGTGTAGGCTGGTAGTATAAGGCCCTGTCTACACTTAACCCGTCACCGGACGTGGTGAAGTGACAACGGTTCGGCATCGCATCAACGGAGGCCCGGGTTCGATTCCCCGGACGGCACGCTACGGATTTACACTGCGTGGAGCACTCCAGCACCGAGAGGCCAGGC
>LQNS02278186.1:4266978-4303186 GCA_001587735.2 Parhyale hawaiensis | reverse complement strand
TCCTAAATTGACTCTCAGCACGGACTGCTTCTCCTGCTCTTCACTCTACTGGATCTTCAAAATTCTAGAATTAAGGCAAAAAGAAAACCTCGATAGGTGTATCCATTGTACCCTGTATACGAGATAATAAATGATATTTGTTTGTTTGTATGACTGTGTACGCTCACTACCATATCACTATTCCTACCAAGGCGCCTTTCACCCGCCCCTGGTAACGGTATGACTTTAGGATGTGTTCACTCATTCAAGCGTTCAATGTTTGTAACGTCGTTCTGAACACAATAGTGAGTACAACTCGAAAAGTTTTTTAAAATGTTAGCCGCTATGTGCTTAGAGGCAAATTACCGATATCTCTTCGAGTTTGGAGAAAAATAAAACGGGAAATCAGTGCCTTGTCGGGCCTTTTCCTATCTTGAATCACCCTAGTCGTGTCAAGGTAGGTTTGTTAAACTACTTATATAGTAATAGCAACAACAATTACGGAGTCTGACGATTGAACACGCTTAAAAGACCAACTTGTGAATCGGCCATATGAGGGATAATACTGATGTAGATCATCACCCTAAGCTGTGCGTATATAAACTTACTCCCTCCTATGAGATGCTGAGTTGTGCTAGTTACTGCTTTGCAATATGGAACGGGTCTGGTCTGACTCCTACTCGTGCGTCGTGTCAGTTCTTGACTCCGACTCATTTGGCTTCAGGAATGTGAAATGTTTTCATGAAGGAGGCCAATTTTCACGTAACCACTCTCGCTGCCGGACTCAGCCTGTTACCGACTCCGACTTCTTGCGCCTGAAATTGGGCGACTGTTCACAACGGTTTACTACAAAGTTGCTCGTGATTTTGACTCCACCTTTGTACCGGCGAGTGCCCGACTCCGACTACAGCTCTTGTTAATTGCGCCTCATTGGCATGATTCATAGGGTTAACTCTGCGTAATTGTTTGCTGATCCTTAAGTTTCAGAAAATTTTGATTTTATGTAGCTGTACAGTGACCGAGAAACGTTCTATTAGGATAACCTCGGTGTAAGGTCAGAGCAGGGGTCAAAACGAGCAGGAACTGGAGAAAAAATTTAGGAATTTTAAGNGCCCTCATGTTCATGTAGCTGTAATATACGTAGCAAAGCATTATAATTAACTGTAAGATAACAGGGTCTGTTGCATTATTTCTGTACAGCTTGTTAGTCTCTGCTGATGAATTTGGTTGTATTAGATTTATAAGGATGATAATAATAGTAATAATATTGAGTAGATCATCGCCCTCAGCTCTGGCTTTTATTTTACCTTCAGTTTTCCTCTTTTGGATATGTTTGGGCTGGTAGTATAAGGCCCTGTCTACACTTAACCCTTACCGGGTGTATGACTGTGTACGCCCCGAGTGCCTTATCCGCAGGAGATGTTGCAGCTTGCCGCAGTTCCTGCTGACAAGGTTAGTATTGTAAAGTTAGGTAGGATCTCTACTTTCCTCTTTCTGCCCCGTGAGGTGGGCTCTCGATCGAGATAGCCGACCTGGTACGCGGGACATCTCTAGTCTCTCTCGTGTGGAAGGACACAAAAGGGGCCGACCACTTCAGTGTCTCCTACTATACTTTGCGCCTTTTTCTTGCCAGTAGTAGCGCACTGAGCCAACCGAGTTTTTCCGGCTGGAATGCCGAGATGAAATATTCCTATTGATGAAAAATCACGCACCCAAGGGTCCCGAGTGCCTTCTCCGCAGGGGATGTAGCATCTGGCCTCAGTTCCTGCTGAGAAGGTTAATTTTGTAAAGTTAGGTAGGCTCTCAATACTTCCCCTTCTGTTTCGGGAGGTGGGCTGCCGATCGAGGTGGCTGACCTATTCCCGCTAGAGTCCTACCTTCTTGTATTTCGTTTCCTTCCCCTGTGCGGCGTAGCTGAGCGAAAGCGTTCAGCCGTTCCCGGGGGTTGGTGATGCTCAACTTGCGCCTTTTTCCTGTCAGTAGCGCACTGACCACTCTGAGACCTACCGGCAGAACAGCCGAGACAAAATCATTGACAATTTAAAACGCGCCCTAGTCGACGCACGAGCCTGTGGTTAAACACAGTAATAGTTCGGCGCGATATAGGCAGTGTGCCACTGAAGCGCTAGTAAAAACTTCTACTACTACTATTGATGAAAAGCGTAATATTATATTCGGTTGAGCTTCACTCTTGAATCGCCTCGCTGCGTCTAGGGTGGTTAAACACTGAATCTAATAATAATAATAATAAAGACTGTGTACGCCCACTTCCATATCACTATTCCTACCAAGGCACCTTTCACCCGCCCCTGGTAACGGTAGGACTTTTGGATGTGTTCTTTCATCCAAGCGTTCAATGTTTGTAACGTCGTTCTGAACACAATAGTGAGTACACATCGGAAAGTTTTTTCAAAATGTTAGCCGCCATGTGCTAAGAGGCAAATTATCGAAATCTCTTCGAGTTTGGAGAAAAATAAAACGGGAAATCGGTGCATTTTTCACCCGTATTACGGTACAGTAACACATTCTGACCTTTTCCCATCTTAAATTACCCTAGTCGTGTCAAGGGAGGTTTATTAAACAACTAATATAGTAATAGCAACAACAATGACGGAGTCTGACGATTGAACACGCTCAAAAGACCAACGTTTGAATCGGCCATATGAGGGATAATACTGATGTAGATCATCACCCTCAGCTGTGCGTATATAAACTTACTCCCTCCTATGAGATACTGTGTTGTGCTAGCTACTGGTTTGTAAAATATAACGGGTCTGGTCTGACTCCCACTCGTGTGGCATGTCAATCTTGACTCCGACTGATTTGGCTTCAGGAATGTGAAATGTTTTCACGAAGTAGGCTAATTTTCACGTACCTACTCTCGCTGCCGGACTGCACGACCACTTTGCGTTCACGTAAGCTTTTCTGCGCGCGCCACCACAAAAAAAAAAAAACTGCCTAGGCTAACCTAACCTAGCCAAACTTAACTTTCTAACCTAGCCTTACCTAACCTAACTTAATCAGCGATACAGCGAGAAGCGCGGCGCGCCACCTGAACGCCGCTTACACGCACAATATGCGTACACAAACACGCACACAAATTGGTCGTGAACGACGATAGCGCTGCCGGGCTCAGCCTGTTACAGACTCCTTGCGCCTGAAACTGGGCAACGGTTTACTACAAAGTTGCTCGTGATTCCGACTCCACTTTGGTACTGGCTAGTGCCCGACTCTTTCCTCGCACCTATGTCCCGACTCCGACTACAGCTCTTGTTGTGCCTATGGGCATGATGCATAGGGTTAACTCGGCGTAATTGTTTGCTGATCTTTAAATTTCAGAAAATTTTGATTTTATTACACCGGGGGAGCAGCAGTCTGTGTTGCTGGACTTCTTTCAACTGCATTTTCACCAGTTCCACCTTGTGTTTCCAAATCTGAAGACCGTTTTTTGTCATGTCCCATTTTCAAGTCTGTAATCACGTCCTGTTACTTATACTAGCTAGAAGCTATCAGGGTTATTGTTGCTAAACGCACACTGGGAGCATGTCCAGACGGGTCATGTAATGCTATCCCTATGGGAACGCCATACTGCACAGTATGGCGAAGTTTCAGCGATTTTCGGCGACGAAGTTGCCCCAGTTCTGTGAGCTCCTGAAGATCGTCACAATCTTGGCGATGCATTTGACACACAATGGAGTGTGGCGGGAATGTCAGGCACGAATATCTGAAAAACTGACGTGCTAGCGAAGTTCCAGTTGCAGATATATGTACAATCAGCGTCCATGATTACTAAAGCCCGATGCCCACGTAACATTTTTCGTTGCTGAGGGCAG
The DNA here is from genome assembly GCA_001587735.2 of Parhyale hawaiensis. Lineage (NCBI taxonomy): Eukaryota > Metazoa > Arthropoda > Malacostraca > Amphipoda > Hyalidae > Parhyale > Parhyale hawaiensis. Next base: position 4,299,374 of record LQNS02278186.1, on the reverse strand, counting down.
CCGAGAGGCAACTTAAATCGACTGCGTAGTCGTATTCGCGACTTCCAACACGACGTCTATGAACATCGTGCGCTGAATCTTAAGGTCTCAATCTTTAACTGCTCTTAAATGGGTTAGGGGCGATGGTTGAACGTTCGCCATTGCTGCCGCTTGTAATAGTGTAATGTCGATCCCAGACGCTATTCTAAAGAACGAGTATCGTCATGTTTCCGTCCGCATGTGTTGATGTGCCCATTTAAATAGCACACACTTGCAAATGAGTTTGAACTATACATCCCTCCAGATATAATGATATGTCCGAAGTTTAATTAACGACACTTGCGCAGTAAACCAAACTGACGGTAAACATTTTCGCACCATTCGTTGGCAATCTCAATGCTGTGTTTACAAGAGTTCAGCATAATTTTCGGACGATAAAATGACTATATTCGTTCTTTTGGCTAGCCCAGGAAGCAAAGAGCATAACTTGCATTTTTTGCTTCCTGGGCTAGCCTGTGTCACGTCGCAAAAATTGCAGTATCGACTGAAATTTTCGACAATTTTTAATCCAGTTAAATTTTGCGTAAGCTGAAGCCATGCCGCCGCCACGTAAACGGATTGGTTGAGTTGCCTCTCGGCTGCTAGCGGCAATGAAAGTTGTTACGTGGGTACCGGGCTTCAGACGCAGTATTGAAATGTGTGGCCACAAAAGAAAATTATTTGTTGCAACTTGGACCCCACCTTACGCTGATTGAACACTTGCCCATAAGGCAGATTTCGGTCCCGCAATTGCGCCTGACTGCACGGTGCCGCGGACGGATTTTTATATGTTCTCCCATTACTTTTTCGTATTTGTTTAGGCTATTTGACTTAATTCTTTTACATTCAGTAATGACTGACAAACATGTACATCTAAAATTTCTATACGTAAGAAATTCATGAAAATATTAAAGGATTGCAGTGTAATTACATAGAGCAACTGTCTATGACAAGCTTTGATACTTGCCGTAAACTTATTTTGCTACAGTTAGTGAAATAAACAGTCATCATTCTGTAGAACAGAAGCTTCTGAAATTCGTGGCATGCTCGCTTTGTTATGAAATGCCAAGTAAACAGCTGATGAAAATGCTAATGAAATTTATAAGGTAACTATACGGGCTAAGCGAACAATTAAATCAGAAAAGACTGCAGAGCTGAAAGGTGAGTTGGAGCAGCTTGCAGCCATAAAGTGATGGAGTCTGACTAGCAGTGAAGTGATGAAGCACTGGCCTCCAGGAAGTGATCTAGCATTGGAAGCAGTGAAGTGATCTAGTTCTGGAAGCAGTGAAGTGATGTAGCATTGGCAGCAGTAGTGATATAGCTCTGGCGACCGTGAAGTGATCTAAATGATGAATCACTGTCCGTCATGAAGTGATATTGCATTGGCAACCTTGAAGTGATGTAGCTCTGACAGCCGTGGAGTGATATTGCATTGGCAACCGTGAAGTGATATAGCTTTGACAGCTGTTAAACGATACATCATCGGTCGCCCAGAAGTGATGTAATATGTAGACCATTGTGAAGTGATTTAAGTCCGGCAACGGTGGGACACTTGGCCAACCAAAAAGTGATACAACCGGGGAAATTAAGAATCCGTGAAGTGTTTTAGCGTAGCCTACGTAGGCAACCGCAAAGTGTTGTAATATAACTAGGCATTTAGCTACGAGAGATGATAATGACACTCACGATGTGCAGCTTTAAATGGTTCCAGTAATGAAGGGTTGTATCAGCCATACGGTGTTATGTTTTCACATAATTTGTTGGCTGACTTGGTATCTTTATCTCATAGTTAAACATCTATTTTTAGTTCATTGGTAAGTACCAAAGTGGTATTGCTGTGGTCTGTGGTTTTTATTCATTTTTTCAATATTTTTGTTTTTTTTAACCTCACTTTTGTTACGGCTTTTGGGATGAGATCTACCGAAAGCTCTACTTACAAAAAATTTCTACGGCAATTGCTTCAAATCCGTCATTAGAAAAAACTCAAATGAATGTGACATTAAAGTACTTACGTGTAGCATCTATGTGCCAATTTTTTCTGTAAAATATTAATATTCCTACAAATTATGATGAATTTTCATTTTTTCTTTGTGTCCGAAGGTACGATGTATATCACCTACTGAGGATATATGATTGTTAATTTAGATTCCCTGCTCTGCTCTGCAACGCATTTCTTATGGTACGATGAAGAAATTATCTTTGTTTGAGGTCTCTGTGATTATTAGAACTCATTTTATTAACTCTCGTAAATCAACTTCCAGGCCCGATTTCAGTGTCCAGTCAATGTATGGTGTGGACTATGGTTGCCATTAAAAAAAGTCAAGATAGTTTGCAGTTACTAAGGTGCATTCGTTTAGACGGTTAAATCAAGACTGCGAGGCTCGGCTAATTCTAAACTTCACTGGTGCACTGAAAACGATCCGTTCAATCGAGTTTAAATTAATTAAGAGTTAACCCTAAATCAGTTGCCCTTGAAGCTTCCAAAATTGAATAATACTCTGGAAGACGAGTTTTTATCCGGCTCAGGGCAAAAAGATTGAATCTCACACTTGCAAGACGATTCAAAGTCGCAAAGCCAGCGTTCCTGTCAGAAGTTCTAGACTAGTCAAATTTTGAAGGCTGCATTTCACCGGCCATTCGAACGCGCTAGAACTCGTAATAAATCGCGGATATGTAACAAATTCGGGATGCGATCTACCCCAAAGTATGGGCCACCTTAGATTAATTCAGAATAGGTGAAGACATGTAAAGTTAAGCTACATATAAGTGTTTAACCCAACTTATGGGCACTCATTTATTCGATCTTAGGTAGCTCACATGCTATAAGGGAGCGAAACTCCTCAAAAGAAGACAAGCTAATGGCGTGTGCTATTGGGTCGTGAAAGGCAATCTAAGCCAGGAAGCAAAGAATGCACGCTCTTTGCTTCCTGATCTAAGCAAAGCCCACTTGATTTCTAACTTCCCCGGAGCTATCCGCAGGAATTTTAGCTTCGTTGCTTCGAATCGTGTTGCAGGTGCTAGAAGTGACCCGCTTATGTTGAACCGTTTGAAATCTCAATTATTTAACGCTAAGGATGGCCGTCGTGTGTTCATATATTTATTTATTTATATGTTCCGTGCCACGCTCTTAACGAAATAGATAGGAAAAAATTAGCTCTGGCCTTCTTGGTTTCACCAGTGCATTCATTTGCTTGAAGACTGTGGTCATCCTGCCAAGCTTCATTCAAAACTGATGGATAGAAAGCATCCCAGGTTGCAGATGATGGCACTCGAACCGTATATCTGATTACGGTCTCTCTTTGACACCACTGAAGTCCACTTGATGCAGATTGCATACAGCTTCTTTAAACAATCTCTTGTGTGCTGATGTGTATTCTCTTCTGAAGTTTCCTTCACCCAAACTTCAGCTGCCTTTAGTTTACACTGATACTCATATTGATGGCTGCATAATTATCAAAGCGACTGGTAAGATATTCTTCAGCGATCAGAAGGCGCGTACAGACTACGATGATTTCTTGGTAGTAAATTATTTTTCGCCATTTCGTTTCATTTTTCAACAGAACAAGTTTTCTCATTGGGAACAATTTTCAGTTTGCGAGTTATATGACACCCTCGAATATCTTGGATACAGAGCTCCGTATTTATTAGAAACAATATTGACTGCAGGCATAAAACATCGCTTTTTAGCGTGTCACCAAAAGAAAGCTTGGTGTTGTTCAGCCTTGCATGCTTATCTGCACGGTTCCCTAATTTAAGTTGGAAGTTGCGTTGCGTCCTGCAGAAGAATGTTTACAAGGGCCTTACATGTATAGAAGGAAGCTTATGCGTCTACCCTAAATAGTTAATAACCTGAGAAATCATATAGTGCATCTCCCGTCAACACGCGGTACTACCCAGACAGGGAGCTCCCTTCTATACATGAACGGCTCTGCCTTAATATTTTCCCGATGATGCTATGGGCAACACAAAAAGGGTCATAACTTATTCTTCACTGTCATTATTGACAGCTCGGGCACCAAAGTATAAGAACAACGAGACTACTGCAGTCTCCAGAACGAAGACGGAAGACGTGCTATGCCAATGGAGAGAGAGAGGTAGATGAAGGGCCTATGCGGCACAGTGACAGGAAAGACTTTCAGCAGGAAGATTACAAAAAGGAATATGTGCTGCTAATAAGCGTGAGCGGGAAAATGTGGATACGGCAAGTCAGAGAAGAAAGCAAACACATCGATTATTACGTGAATTTTTTCACGCACGGGTCCACTAGTACTAAGTAATATTGAGCTTTTAGAACTCTCATAGGCTATCAATTTCGAGTTAGCGAATGGAACTTGAATAAGCGGGACGAAGTCGGGATAACTGTCTGCAGTTTCGGACAAGTTAAGTCAAGTGAGTTTGACTTAGATCGACTTTCAGGTCCCAATCGAACACGCCCTAACTGCAAGATTTCTGGGCTTGAGGTCCAAAACTTCAGGAATGTACCCTGCCTATGACACTTCCTTTCGAATTTCGTGCGTTGACCCTTAATCAATTACCTGTGAGACGCCGAGATCTCCGTCATACTCTGAAAAAATTTAGTTTTCAGCCATCTCAGCACAATCGGGTTGCTGCTAACACCTGCAACGCAACTTGAAGGGACGAAGCCAACGCATTTAACTGGAGTTTCGGACAAGCTTAGCCGTGAATGCTCAATTTCAGCCTAAAATCGAGGACGCCTATAGACTAGCAAAAATTGAAATATTTCTCTAGTTTCGGTGGTCCCACATCAGGACTTTTTCCCTATTTTGGAAGTTTCTTCGTGAGGAGCTCTACTGTAGCTTAAGTTTCCCCGTTGCTTATTGAGCATTCAAGAATTCTAGAATTTTGTTTGACTATCGGACGTTTAATATATGCAAGACCCTTCTTCTATATTATCTGACATTGCTCAAATTCTAGACAGTTTTTTGATTTCTTGTACTCTGGGGTATTTAATCAGTTTCAGAAACTTTTTTAGATTTGTTACTGTCCAAGAAGATAATAAATTTCAATTCGTTTTTCATTTTTCATTGCCCGACGGCTTATAAATTTGTAGATTTTTCATTTTCGAAAATTCCATAAATTTCGTTTTTTTAGCTTGGTTGTGTAAATTTTACATTTTTCGTTTTTATTTTCGAAAATATCATGAATTCAAAATTTTTTTTTTTACATTTTTCGTTTTTTTTTGAAAAATATCATTTATTCAAATTTTTTTTTACTTTGGTTGTCGGACGTTTCATAAATTCAGGACTGACTTCCAAAGACTGAGGTGCACGCCAAGGTCTACCCAAAGCGCGGTGTTTTTACAAAAGTTGTGCTGACAACATCGTATATCTTATCTCAATTATCTTGATTGTAGGGATGTGACGATAACATATCTCGACGTGAATAGATACCATTGGTTTCTCCGGGCAGATTTGTGTTCAGAACCCTAAGCCTTGCCGATGTATCTTAAAAAATAAAAATAAAAGCTTACCGGCGTACCAGCTATGCTGAAAATTTACCCGTTAGTTCTTGTATAAATGAAAATTTGCCGATTAATGAAAAAAAAAAAAAATTCCTATTTACTTCATAAAGGAAGATTTGCCGGTTTTATTAGAAACGGAGATTTGCCGGTTCATCTGTTTTAGAAGATAAAATTATTTTTCATCTCTTTCGCATGAAAAAATTTAGAAGCTACTTCTTTTTATAAATGAAAATGTGCCTGTTTACTGCTATAATTGTTGTGGTCAAAATTATTGACGCTCGTATATTTTGTTTTCCGTTAAAATCCATGCATATCATGATGATTACAACTTTCGATTAAGTATAAATGATACTGACATCCCATTTACAATAAGTTTTCATTACAAAAGATACAAAGAAAACCGGTGAAGCATTGTTGTTTTTGGGTAGCCTTCCAGAAGGGGGAGCTTAAGCATCGACCTCTTTGACCGCATGGAGGAAATAGGTTGAGGCGTTTCACTCATGCAGCCGAGTGCTGCAGGCACCGGACCACGTTACCACTGCGATTAAACAGGGGGGGGGGGGAAGACTCAATCAGACCAAAAATTTTGAAGGGGCCGAATAAGGAAGGGCATCTGTAAGGTGCTGTGGGTAGACGCTGTACCAATTCTTGCTCCATTTATGGGAATTTTAGTAGCACCTCGGTGTTGGCGGTAACAGGTACCGTTGCAGGTAAAAATTTCTAAGAACGTGACCGTTTCAAGTAATAGATAACGCTTAACGTTTGCTCTAGCCCTTGGGAGTGAAGCTTGTACATGCAAATCACAAGCCCATCAAGTTCCCGGAGCAGAAACTGGGTGCCGTTGGCTGTATAGAGCTCATCCACTTTCCATGTGCATGTCCTCAAATGAGGGTAACGACGAAGTCGGACGAACCCAACCTGCAAGTGGCTTATTGTCCGGTGGCCCACGAGAAGAGGTCTAAGTTTAGTTGCTTGGAGTCGACCCTGCCTTAGTCACTTTTTCGACAGGAGTAGAACTGTAACGCCCCACTCCAGGGCTAAACGTGAAAGCAAGGAATACACTCAATGTTTACAATGACGCCTTTTCTTCGAGCTGCTGGACCGAGAAGCTTCTGCCGGGAGTTCCTGGAAGTGTTCGGCAGAACCGTCACTGCGCCGGTTTCCTTGGATGAAAAATATCCCCAGGCGTCGACTATGAATTATTTCTGGATGCTGCACAGTAGGTATGGCACAGACTTCAGATACCTTCCTTCTTTTCTCCTTCAAAAAACAAAACAACTTATTGATCCTCCAAATGTGTGAAATGGAGCCTCATCGAGAAGTTATTCTATTCCGTTCTTGAACTGAGATCCGTTTTCAATATTTTTTACAGAAACTAAGTTCTCATTGGATAGCACACGGTTTTCTGCGGCTTTCCTGAAGTTGAGGCCGTTATCAAAAAGTCTTCTCACGGTGCGAGACAATGCGCTCACTCCTGCATTTTTTTTTTTTTCATTCCTCAAAAAGCTTCGGAATCGTGACTGTGCGATTCTTTACTTGGGACTAGAAACCGATTTCCTCAGTTTCTCGTTCGAATTCGTTGCTGTGTCCGTTTTTGCCGGGTCCACACATGCATTTACACGAACAACTGGAGGCAAGGGTAAGCAACTTAATTACTCGCCTGCCTGAAATACATTTAAAATTGGTAGCATAGATACGGTAGCATGAACGACATGCGAGCTGCACATCCTTACATCACGTTGCTCGTACGAAAGTGTAGTGTGGACTCGGCATCCAAATTTGAAACGATGTATGAAGCTGTTCTCATGGCACTCGGTGAGCAAACTCACTTAGCGGCTTAAATCTCTAGTAATTAGCTTATTTGATAGAGTCACAGTAGTGTTGGTACGAGGTTTCAGCGACACAGTCAGAACGGGGAGGTGAGGAATTTCGTTCATCTGACCATCGTGTGAACACGTCTTTAAATGGTACCCTAACCATTACGTCTGCTTATTCAGCAAGTGTCACCAGAAATACATACTTCGGATATCTCTTGAAATTTGAAGCAAATTGGAACGTGTTGCGAATTTTTTTCTGTTTAAAAAGATAAACGAGACCGCTCGGACGCCCTGGGCGCAGTAGGGGAAAACAATAAATTATGGTGCAGCGTTGACCTTAACCTTTTCGAGGTGATGACTCAAAATTGTAATTTCACTCACAATTGTCAATTACATCACAAAACATTTACCCAACATTACTGGATGTTTTATTTATTTTCGTTGTTACATGATGTTCGGACTGCGCAGGCCATATCCCGCTTTGGTCAGTCTACTGTACCTCTTCTCACACAAACCATCCTTTGCCCATCCTTACTCATAACCCTGGACCTTAAGTAGCTAACAGTAAACTGTGCGTTGTTCACAGTGAGTCTACATTGGATCTGAATTTACGGTGCCGGTATCGTACGAGGTCTACACGAAAGATTCAGTTATATCAAAACTTATGCGTGCCTGAAAGTTCGAAGCTGACACAAACCCTCCTTTGCCCCCAAAATATAGGTCAATAAACCACTGGGATAATTAACTTCAAAGTGGGCAAACGCAGCTATTAACTAGAACACCTCAAACCGAGGCTTTCAAAACAGAGGACACTCCTGAACGTTAAAGCATGGAATTAAAAAAAAAACTTCAAAGGGGGGGGGCGGGTTATTCATAGCGCCATCCATCGTAACTTGTATAGCAGTAGCCGGCACTACATTGCAGTAGCCGGCAGAAGTGTGTAGTAAAACGTAACTGGCAGCACCTTCAACTTGCTGCTTTCATTCGCTGTTAGCCAGAGAAAATGTTTCGTTTCACGAATGCAGGGGAAACTAGAACGCCTCCTAGCGTAAGACCATCACCCGCGTTGGAGACAAATTGCACGCCGTCAATTTTTGTTTTATGGCCAGCTAACTGTAGATTGTTGGCATTTTTACATCCCAGTAAATCCACCTGACTGCCTGAAAAGCTAAAAAAAAATACATATTATTATCACCCAATTCCTGCCTAATTTTTGGGGACAAAAAAATATAGAAAAAAATACACTTAAATCTTCAACTTGAGCATCATCACCGCTCTTCGCTTCGCCCCAGGAGGAGGGGGGATATATCAAGCATACTACAGAACTGGTGATTTCCAATTAAAGTAAGAACCCCCCCGAAACTGAAGCAATATACCTGTCTACACTTAAGTTTCACTGTAATGTGCACTCAAATAAGTCAGTCAGACTTTGCTGCCGGCTGGCACCATCACTGCGCTTATCGATCAGTTCAAGGATGAGATAAAGAGCTCCGGCTTATCTCAACAAGCAGCTGTAGACTCTTTGATGGTGCTTTTGAGGCGTGCGTGGCAGGCGGACAGACAGCTTCCTGTACATGCGAACGCTTATCTCGCCGCTATTGGTGACAACTGAAGAGATTCCTGTCTAATTGAGCACTTATCTACTTTAGCGTGGCCGTCCTATATGTTTATAAATAAATAACCCATAAATAAATTGCTAAACTAGAGCGACGCGTTGCGTAAAATTATCACACGCGTTGGGTGGAGGCGCTTAAATGTGCTGCGTCAATAGATTTGGAATTTTTCATATCTAGGTCAACCCACCTGACTATTTGCCAAAAATTGTGATAATACCTCAATTTCGTCTGGCAGAGTTTAAGTGGAAAGACACATATATACATACAAATATATCTGAAGACACTTACACTTGAACGCATTATCACCTCTCTCACTTCGTTCGGGGATGATAAATAACATACATATTCTATATATAACAGTTCGTGAACTGCGTGCACTGCAACACTGTTGTTTGATTGCCGTCATCGAACTGTCCTGTGGCAACCACGTGACAGTCTTGATGTTCCCGGTTCAAATCCAACAATAAACGCAGTTATTCAACTCAAAATTATGGGGATATGCTGAACTCTCCTAGGTCTGATTAGTTTACTAAGTCAATGGAAGTTGTGGTGACTCCATAAGTATGATAACAATGAGAAACCTAGTCAGCTGGGTATAGTCAAGATGCGGGTGGTAACGCAATCAAAATACAGTTTGCTTTCAAACAAAACTAAACGTTTAGTAAGGTTTTTATACAATGAGTATATCGCTAGTTTGGTAATCTACTTCGATGAATGGTAATCTACGAATATTCATTTGAATTAAGTTAAATAATCTTAATTAGGTGCTCATGTAGATATGGTATAAGAGAGGAGGCGCAGCTTATCATTAGTTAGATTAGAAACAAATATTGGTTAATATTATTACATGCTACATTGCATTACAACTCATTGTTCGCCCCTGCCTGGCAAGAGTACTCGCTGATATCGGCTGTAAATGTAAAATAGTCTATAGACGGAGCTTGAGTGAGGTGTTTTTAAATTAGACTTTCCTGCCCTGATTTGGAGGCTGAGAGCGCATTTCATTGTCCTTACTCTGAGGCAATCAGTATATATTTGAACAAATATGATACCTGCTCAAGTTAACCTCGACCGACCGACAAAACACGCGTATAAAAATTCGACCAAAGTGAGCGACAGTTTAAAATTTCACCCACTTTGTTACCCGCTAGTGGTAGCTATGAAGGTGGTACCGTTATATTCTAATGGTTCGCACTTGCATTCACTAACGACTAACCAAAAATCACCTTTTTCGATCTTCATCGTAGTTCTGATTTAGGAAACTTCGCTCCTAGTTCCTTAGTAATCATTTACTCAATTTTAACAGCATGAACTCGATACGAAAAAAGCTTTGATGTGAGAAGGAAGTGCAATGCAGTATTCATATTTTAGTAAACAAGGTTTTAAACGTCACCAATACTTCGATTTCATAAGTAGCATTTCAACGGCTTCGATGCCGGTGAAGAAGTAACTTCATGCTATGTAATACTGGCAAAGAGACCTACCCAGTTCACAAAAATATAAACAATCGGTTTTTTATACCCTGGGCCAAATAAATAACCGTAAACTGTGCTTTGTTCACAGTGAGTCTGCATTGGGACTGAATTGACGTAAGTGGTAAGTCGCCTGTATAGAATAGGGCGGGGAGAAAATTAAGATTTCGAAGCTTGCCTATTCCGGAAATTCAGACCTGCGTGAGCGTTGATTTTGAATCCTACTGCAAGCATTAGTTGCACCCTGTAACGTCGAGCCACCTGAAAAATCCACTGAACGAGAAGTCTCAAGGGAAACCGATTTAGTATCAACGCCGGAAACTCAACTCAACTCAACGGATCGAAGCCAGGGAACTTCCTTGAAGTTTGAGACAAGTCGGGCCTAAAAAGTTTAGGTTTACCAACTAATCGCTCTTAGATGAGGCACCTATTCTAGTTTGGCCGAACCCATTATGACATCGTAAAACCGAACCTTATCTAACTTAACCTACCTTAACCTACCTACTTACCTTAGTACATTGAGGTAAGTCACAGACCATACCAGGACAGATGCTCATGTACCCTGACCTAACACCCAGTTGCCAACAACAAATGTCTATTATTATTATACTCTAAACTGAATCAACTGGGCTGCATCGGACCTGAATTTACAGTCAGTAATATATGCTGGCCGGCCAACATCCTCCTTTCACTCTCGCGACACGATGCCCACAGTAGCCCGGCAAGTGACCTATATAGTCTCCTGTCGCTTCTGGAGGGGCCTGTGACCGGCCAGTGTTATGGAGTATAGCAGGGGCACACGGGGCACAGTGGGACCCCTAAAACGTAGACTGGCACACTCAGTGGCGGCGCCAATTGGAGGGGGGCTTCAGCCCCGCCCCCAACACCCCATTCAGCCCCCTTCTCCCAATTGTTATCGTGTAGCCAACATACAGTACACGTATCCCATAAGAGGGTGAAGTCGTGAAGCCCTTCAACATTTTATTCCAGCGGCCCCTTCCCTCTCCTCAGCTCCGCCAATGGGGTGACGAGCTCCATCAGGGCCTCCTGCAGTAGTACAGGCCTGGGTCTCTACGTCACGAAGTTGGTCCGATCAGTACAGTCCCACGACAAACTGTTAGACGCAGCTTGATATTTTTTACTACATGCTCTAAGTATTTCGGGTATCTGTATAGGAAACTCAAGCTATCGTAATTTTGTAACTTGTATGTATAAGTAGTTTAAAGAAAAATTTCTCTTAAAATTTTCGAAAATACGCAGAGTATAAGGTACAAATAAAGTCAGGCTGCGACTAATGATTTTTCCAGTGACTGTACGCAACAGGACCTTTTTCGAAGCCCAGACCCAGGCGTGTACTCTCGCAAGCCCTGTCTCTATAGCCTGCTTGTGGACGCAGCATTAGACACGCTCGTTTACTCATTACAGTTATTGGAAATACAACAGTACCAGCTTCCAGCTTGCAAGATTCCAAATCGGTATCCAATGCAAGATTCCAAATCGGTATCCAATGCAAGATTCCAAATCGGTATCCAATGCAAGATTCCAAATCGGTATCCAATGCAAGATTCCAAATCGGTATCCAGTGCAAGATTCCAAATCGGCATCCAAAATGCGGAAAGCCGCTTCAAAAATACAATCCTACCAGCTGGTACCTGCGGAAGTTTCACAAAAAAAAACATATTTTTTCACTAGTGCACTCTGAGAGCGCAAGCCTCCGCCAAGCTAGGCAATGTTTACGAAAAATTTAAATAGGGCCTGAAACTGGGATTTTCTGTTAGTCGTCACCAAAATTTTTTTATTTGTGCCTCTTGACAGTAATTATAGCTTCTGCAATGTTCATTAAGATCAGTCGATAACTTTTTGAATTATGTTTTGACAAACATCTTGACGAATATTTGGCAAGCGGATGGATCGATCATCACCAAAATTTGTTCATTTGAGTCTTTTAATATTTTTAACAATTTGTACAATTTTCATGAAGATCCTATCAAACTTTTAGAGTTGCGTACTTTATGAGTTATCTTGGTAACAGAGAGGCTAACAGAAAGATAGACGAACAAACAAACAAGCTCGACAAAAACTTAACCTCTGTAGCAAAGGTAATGATATCTGAGACCAGTATCATGCATACGAAGTGTGAAAATATGTTCCGCGTCCGAGAGCAAATCTTCTACCCATGACCTGCTGGCAATATTAGCTTAAATTTCAACCTACCTCCTGTTGTCCTTCCCGAAACCGTATAAAGGATGCTCCAATTATCCCCTAACTAGTACTGAAAGCTCAAAGCGGTTGTTCTAAGTATACTTCGTCCATTTTATCAAGGCAGTTTGGCCATGGTCAAATTCCTCAACAGCGGTGCCAATTTTTTTCGTACTTCTGAGATTTTTATTATTGTTCTGCCCATATTTTAAACCCGTCCACTATCTGCATATAGAAAAATCTCATAAATACCCACGCTGTAGAGGAATTTGATCAGGCCCAAACTGCCTTAATAAAATGGTTATAGAGCATAGTGAACGAACGAAAGAAAAGAGAATCAGTGTACGGAAGAACGGGCAGAATTATAATATGAAATAGAGGATTGAAAAATAAATGGAAAATGCAACAAGGTGCGACCCCGACTAAAAGATTGTTTATCAAATTAGCCCAAGACTCCTAGAAGACTGTGTCATGCATTGGTGTTGAAGGGCCCTAATGCCTACACCCCGATGCATTGAGCGGTAGCTTGGAAGTGATGAATTATAATCAATATTATTTACAGCTTACAGGCCGTGATGTTCACTCACTCATTCTATTGGTTTGTACTTTTGTTGTTTCGCAACGTCGAATTTCTTTCTTTTTTCACGATAGTGGAAGAAAGACACAATATACCCTTAAAGAATGCTGATTCCACTTCGTCTTCATTACAGTAATTTGATTCTGTCCGAGGCGTAGATAGGATACTGCAAAGAATATCTGTCGAGTTGTTCCCGAACAGTAGGGAGCCATGCATACAAATTCCAGGTTTTTTTTTTAAGCAATCTTCGTTTAAAGAAAGTTGAAAAGGCAGCTGGAAAAAATAGAACTATTTAGCGGAAAAAAGCCAGTTTGAAAAACACCTACATCGAGAAAACCAGGACGCTTGAAAGCATTATCATATGTTGTCACCGCTTCAATTGTTAGTGAAATAGCGTATTCCTGCTCTCGGAAACTGAAAGCTAATTACTTCCTCCGGACAATGGACTCTACTCGGGGCCAGGCGCATTTTATCAACGTACGCTTGTTAAAAATGTAAGGCTCCTATTGCTCGCCTCTCTGATGCTCGTACTGGATGGGAGACAAGAAATATACTCCAGTTCTTCACTCCACTCGATGACAGCTCTACTCTCACAGACTCGAGCAAATATCCATGTATAGGAAGAGCATGCCGTGTAGATTACAGGCTCTGCAGCGTCTATACTGAATGAAGTATTCTAGTTCAGGAGCACTTTCCAAGCATAGACTTCCAAAGCAGAGAAAACTCCCGGAAGTGAATCTCCCGAAACTGAGAAAACTCGTGGAAGTGCAATTCCCAAAACTGAGAAAACTCCTGGAAGTAAATCTCCCAAAACTGAGAAAACTCCTGGAAGCGAAACTCCCAAAACTGAGATAACTCCTGGAAGTGACACTCCCAAAGCAGAGAAAAATCCTGAAAGGGAGACTGTATACAGCGTCATCTGTCGAGAATTGTAACGAAGGGCGACGCTGTATTGATTAACCAGCAAGATGTGCGCTAGAATTTGATTGGTAGTGCATATATTCAACTACACAACTTAATGATTTCATATGGTGCTAACCATAGGAAATATTTTACGGATGTATTTATACAGTGACCGAGCATTCTCTAAAGAATTAGTCATCTCCCAATTAGGACCCCTCCCGAACCGAGACAGCATATGCCTGGCTACGCTGCAGGAGGACCACTGCAGTTACATTTTTTCCATGACAATATGCGAATATAACCCAAAATCAATAAGATGTTTAGTATAATCATGATGCTATAGACTCTTTCAATACTTTAAATTTTTTCTATCCCAGTACAAATGTCTTATTAGTGCTTATCTTGAAGATTTTCTCCGACACATCCCTGAGTTATATATATATATGATATGTGTTGTATACCAAGGCGTCTTTTTGTGACCACCGTTAGGATGATTCCCCCTCATCGCGCATGATTCGCGCGTTTTTGTGACCGCATTTTGACGTGATTCTGATAGCAATCAACGGTGATCAGTGGTGAGAATTGATCGCAGCGTGATTTCCTCCGCAGGCTAATCATGCGTGATTAAAGAGTGATTCCGGCAGTTATAGAAGTGAAATTAAAAATTTGGGATACAAGGTCGTGTTTTTTTCTTATATTTAGGGATAAATTGAATAATGCTATGATGATTGTTTGTTATATTTACTTCCAGAATTGTAGTTTCCTTACTTATATGCCTGTGTATGTTCAAAATGCAGTAAATACTGCTTGTTCAGTTATGCATTGGTTTCAAAATAAATAAAGGCTCATAAGAAATCCATTCCCTACCATTTTCGGTAAAAGTACGATAAAAATATATTTTTCAAAAAATTGACATGGCGTCTCTGGTTTGTTTACAAAATCGTTGACCGTTCTTGTGCTTTTCAGTGATTACGTTGATCATGATCACGGTGATTCTGATCACGAGCGTGGCCACAAAAAGACACCTCTAGTAATTATACTGCTTTTCTCAATGAGAATGAAACGCCCAGTGAACATAAAAGATATATTTGATAGATATAAAAATATTTTACTTATATAAATATACATTTGTATAGAAAGCTGGTTGAATAATGCCATACCAATATTCCCTTGAACATTCTTGACATTTTCCCGATGCGCACAGACAACTAAAGCTGCACGGGTGCCCAGCCCGGGACAGTTCATACGTAAGTAATTTCCACGCAGTCTTTCACCAGATTATCCGATTGTTTTGCTGTGCTGTACGAGTAGCAGCTAGATAAGCCAAGCCTATTGGGCTTAATTTCCCTAAAAAAAATTTAAGGCAGCCCGGCGTCACTAGGAAGCTGGAAAATTATGGTTTTAACTTGTACGATGACCATAATTTTTTGCTGGATTCACTAGCTGATCAATGACTTCTCATATTATGCATACAAATCATGGTTAGCTGGTTTACACCAAATGGTTTAAACCAAATAAAAAACATGGTGTAAACCAACCACAAAACATTGTTTTATTGGTTTATTTGGTTTTTATTCGATTTGTTTGGTTTTTATTCATATATATTGCAAAATAAAGAGTTTTACTTCTCGAAATAATTAAATTTCATTTACAAAACTGCAATGATGAGTTAACGTGTTTCTATTAAGGAATCCGATTGACTGTTAGGGCAGTTAGGGTAAATTATTGCTTATGTTTATTAAAAATCAATAACTTGTTGAATTCTGTGTTATTCCATTTCAGAGATGCATTTCTAATTATATTCTGGTATGCTGGCAGCTACTGAAAATTAGGAAGAGCTGTTATAGTTGCTATTAGATAGCTAGTGAGCTCATGAGGAGGATGTAGGCATATAGCCAATTAATTTTCTTTAGTTCAATACTCTGCTTTTAATAAGCTAGTAGCTAGCCATTTTTATCGAGTTTTTTTTTTTTGTATTTTGAAGTTTTTCTAAGTTTTTCAAAGGATTTTATATCTATTTCACTTTTTTCAGTTCATTACTCTGTTTTTAATTAGCTAGTAGCTACCTAATTCTGTCTAGTTGTATTAGTAATTTGAAAGATTCTCAGGTTTTCAAAAGATTTTACAGTAAAACCCCTCTAATCCGCACCTCAATAATCCGAAACCCACCCTAATCCGAACATCTCATTACTGTTCAAAATGCTATCTGAACAAGTGAGCATTTTCGGATTAATGGGGTAAAGTACAGAGTTCCTACAAATACCTCTGTAATCCGTGCAAGGCGCTTCTCATTTTTCGAATAAAAGAGGTGATGAGCGAAAAATCTGAGCGAAGTGCTGTGCAGAAGGTACAAACAATCGCTCTATAATTCGTATTAGTGCAGAATAAAGATGTTATTTTCGGATTTGTAAGTACCCCGGTAATCCGAAATCCCCGCTAATCCGTCACCCCCTTCCCCCCGTGCTGTGCGAATTAGAGGGGTTTTACTGTATATTGCAAATAATGATAAATCATTGCTTCCCTGCAGTTTGAATATTAATTGTAGCCGTACCAAATACGGGTATTCTGCTAACAGCTTTTGCTTAACCCCTTTTCTTCAAGTCATTCTTCTACAATAGGAAGCTGAAATGAAGCGACTAAGATTGTTGATGATTAGCTAGCTACATGTTTACTAAGCAGTTAACCCTTTAAATGTTGGATAAAATTCCTAGAACTGAAAAAACAACAAAATGTAAAAAATAAAAATAAACCAAACAAACCATGTTTTTTTTTTTCAACCAAAAAACATGGTTTTTGCCAACCTTGATACAAGTCCATCTGCTGTCCTGGCATATCGATTATTTTTTATCAAATTTACCTAATTATCAATGATTTCCATTCAAAGAAGGCGTCATTGATTGAAGTGCGAAATTAAGCCCAACAGGTTTCACTTGGCTGGAACTTCGGATAAGTGCGCTGGTTTCGGCCCGTTAAATCGAGTTTCGGGCGTAACCCCCAATCGGTTACTCTTAAGACGGCTGAAAATTCAAGCCCCCACAATATGCAGTTTTCTGTATATACGTAATCGGGTTACGACTATCCTCTACATCATACTGCGATGGGACGAAGTCAACGCTCTTGCTCGAAATTGTGAATACGTCAAGCCTACTAAAGCCTCGATTTTGCTGCTCCTAGTCCAATCGATGACGTCTTTAGTCTATAGTTTCACTGCACAAACGCCATTAATTAGCATGGTGTAACGGAACGAAGCTAAGCCAAACAGCTTTGACTCATTCGATACCGTAGACAGGTTTTTTGGGTTCACTCATTTGGATAGTGTTGCGGGCGTTAACTTAAAATTGATTGCCATTGAAATGGCGGAAAACTCATTCCTTGCTATTGTGGAGTTTCCAGCCGTCTCACGTGTAATCGAACGCTTCTAACACCTGCCACAGATATGAAGCCATCACTTCCCTCTGAACTTTCGGATATTCAAGATTATTTTTATTCGGATTTACCGGGACCGACGATCATACCAAAATTCTACTTATGTTCCTGTCCCACTCACCTATCAGTATTTGCCCGAGCCCTGCAGCTCCCGTCCCAGTTCCGCTAGAAACTCTTCCTCGTCTTCATCATCGAATTCATCGTCAGTTAAGGAGCCGAATTCTGAGGGCACGTAGGAACTAACAGAACTCAACCGCCGCTGCCGCCGACGAGCCATGTTTACCTTATCCATCGCCGAGATGCTACTTAAGGCTCTGATCTTAGCGCTAATATCACTGACACTATCTTCTTCTTCATCATCTTTTTTGGTGCCATCAAATCCAGTTAGGTCTGACGCGGTTCTTCTCTGCTGCCGACCTTCTACCAAGTTGACTCTGTCCTCAATGGCTGAGCCACCCGATGCAGGGACACAAACCCCAGCTTTACTCACGCTATCCCCCTGCTTAGAATATCCACTGTGTCCCTTTGCTACGTCGTTTGAAGCTTTTAGCGATTTGCTTCCCATTGGGGACAGGCGTTGTCGAAAAGCATCGCCCTTTTGCAAGATCTTGCTCACGATTTCGAAGCTCTTCTGACTCTCCGTTTCCGGCACCTCCTCCGCTTTCGATGACGCTCCTCTAGGATCAAGGCCGCTACGGTAACTACTTTGCGATTTTGCAGTCTTAGGTCTTGCCAACCTTACAGTTGTAGCTGTATTGTCACGGCCACTCAGGCTGTCCCCACCAGTGTCGACGGGTTTTCCAAGGCTACTGTGAGTCGCAGGTTGGTTTTGGTCCATCGATTCTCTTGAAATCCTTTGCTTCTCTTCACTCTGTGAAAAAGAATGAGAAGAATCACGGCTGTAATCAATTCCACCGATATTTTCAATAATCTGTCCCAAACTGTAGGTGCCCGAGGCGTTGATAACCATTTCCTGGTCTGGCATTAGTTCGCCTACGCTATAAGTTCCATAACCTTGAATAATTGTCCCCGGATCTTCGTCTTTTAAAGTAACGTCTACATGCGGCACTGGTGCATATTTTGTGTCTTTCGGTCTCTGTATTTCAATCACAGGCGGTTGATAGTTTTGTCTTTCATATTCAGGAAGTCTTGAGGTTGTTGCTTGGTCATTGGTTAATTTATCTGCTTCATCATCAACACTTCCTGCCGAATCTTCTTCGACTAACTCTTCGGCAACAGATTCTGCAGTGGAGGAACTGTTCTCTTCAAAGTCATCATCGTATCCAATGGAACTTTCCTCATCTTCGGTCTGCTCTTCTATTTGACTGAATGCACCGTATTTATCTCTAGACTCGTAGCTACTAAATGAACCTGAGCCCATAATCAGACGATCTTGTCTCACGAAGACTTTCGACAGACCAGACTCAAGGGTACTGCTTCTTTCAAGTTCGGAAGCGTTTCGAATGTTTTCCGCAGGGTTTTCAGATGAGATCGTGTACGTTCTGCCGAAGTTGATATCTTGAGTTGATGAGACGACAGGCCTGCTTGACATTTGGAGTTGTCTACTTCCATTCGGTGCCTTGGTAGACGTAGTAGATGGATGCTGTGTAGATGTCTCTTCTCTACGGGTGGTTGTGTCAGATTTTGGTGTTGAGCTGATGTCTGTAGTAGATACGCGTCTTTTCCCGACTGCAGTAGAGCCCACCGGCTGCTTATTTCCGACCTGTTGAGTATTCATTACTACGCTTCTGCTCTGTGTTACTGATGCACTTACTTTAGGCAGAACTACAGTACGAAGGCTATCACCAACCATTGTTTCCTCATCAATGCGCGGTAATGTTTCTGTCTGCTGAGACACATGTCGAATCTCTGAACGCTGTTCTGCAACATTTTTGTCAGCAACAGTTCGCCTGATGGCTACCGACTTCTTTCTCGGAATGACGGGTTTCACAGGAGTTTCTACTTCAGATTCATTTCGTTCTCTGAGCTTCTTGTTTATTTCTTTTTGCATCTGTTTGTCCAGCTCAGGATCGGCGTGTAAGCGTCTCAAAAAACTCGCTCTGTTCAGTTTCACGCTTGGAATTTTATGCGTGCCGATGTCCCTGTTACCTCGGTGAATAGGAGTAGATCTCAACCATCCTCTAGGCTGCCGAGGTGGCCCAGTGCCGTCGTTACTTCTCGACTGAACTTGATTTATTTTTCTGTTCCTTCGATATTTACTAGTGTCCTTTTGTTTGGGTTTGCTATCTCGACGCATTAAAACATCGACTTCGTTATACTTCCCAGTACTGGAAGGAAGCCAAAAGTCCTTCTTAGTTCTAGTTGTCTCGTTTTTCCGCACGATACGGCTGTTGTTATCCTTACGAGAACTTCTTGGTGTGGATTCCGTCATCGATATTTCATAATCTTCATCTCTCTCGCCAGAAGTAGTTGTTTCGCTATCAGTTTCGATGTTTTTGTAGTTAGATTCAAGGTAACATGTTAATTTTCCAATCATTATCTTCTTATAATTAGGAAAAGTGGTATAGTCTCTGGAGATGTCCGAATTCAGCCTCACCCTGTATGGGTTTTCGAAGAGAATGTTGTTCCCCCACAGGGCATTCGAACTGTGGATCAACTTCGCAATTGTCTTTTTCAATGACGAAGATTTCTTGAAATCCTGAAAGTCATGCTCGGCCGGGTAGTTAGTTAGAGTAGCGTTAAAATGCGAATCTTGTCCTGGTAAATTTGATGTTTGGGATGTCCTGAATTTGTTCTGTTGCGGATATTTTCCAAAAAACTGCAGCGTAACCGCTATACCCAAAATACCTACCATCCGCCCGTTAGTTCCCCACAGTTCGATGTCTTCTTTTAGCAGCGGATTCATTTTTCCATGATGATTACTGCCTTGATTTTTCCAGTCAGCCTTTAGGGTTTTTCTATACACTGCGAGAACAAAGAATGGTGTTTTCATCATGTCTAGTAGTTCAACTTTAACTTCTGTCGTTTCTGATTCATCACAGACTTCGTTCTCCGTTTCATCGTCTGATTCTAACGCGTTCTTCACTTGCTCAAAAAGCTTCTCAGAGTCCAAGGAACTCCCAAGCTCGTCATAAAGCTCAGGTTTCCGCAATGTTATGTACCTCCTAATGAGTTCATCCTTGCTCATTTTAGCTTCTTGGTTTAGCAACAAATCACCGAATCGTGATGGGATTTCATCAGCCAGGCGATTCCGAGTGGTTTCGTAACCTAGAACGTATTTTCGGACTTCCTCCACGTCGCTGTCGTGCAAAATCTCTTCGCCGCCAACGATGTCGTCATCTCTGTTGACGTCGCTAGAAAATTGTTTGCCATCGGATGCATTCTTATTGTGTTCAGTTATAAAGAGGTAACTTTTTCCTCGGTTGAACACGAAATTGCCTCCTGAATAATAGCTTTCCTCAACGGTTATGGGCGGGTGATTGCTGCCGGCCCTCACTCGNATTGTCTGCCATCGGATGCATTCTTATTGTGTTCAGTTATAAAGAGGTAACTTTTTCCTCGGTTGAACACGAAATTGCCTCCTGAATAATAGCTTTCCTCAACGGTTATGGGCGGGTGATTGCTGCCCGCCCTCACTCGACTGTCGTAGTCGTCCACTTCCTCGGGTGACAGGAAGGGCAAGTGGATGGAAGGACAGCCCGTGATCTGCAAAAATTAAACAAGTTTACGTTTTTTAATCCTTCGCCTGGAATTCTTTAAACGCTAAACCCACATACCCTGCATTTGTTTTTGTACACATAACTACATATTTATGGCCGCTATTCGTCGAACAGTTAACTATTTACGTTTGAAATTATTGTACCATATTAATATCAAGCAGCGTTACTTTTCTGGAAGGGCTTGTTGTCCTATCGCGTTTTTACGAGAAAAATATTATTTTTATCAGATATTCTGGCACAGACAGGGTTAAGAGCGCTACACTCGCATTATTTCCCGCATCGGGTTCTTCACATTTTGTGTTGGTGCAGTTCAGGGCTACAAGCCGGCGTATCAGGCAGACGACGTCTTCCGGTGCTAAATATTTTACCCCTACCATGGACCAATATCTCAGCTGCAGCAATATTAGCATTATTATTACCCCAGTAGTGTGACTGCGACAATATTATTTTGCGTGTGCGCTTCTCGTAAAAATACAAATAAGGCGAGGTATTAATATTTTAATGTATAGAGCTCTTTGCATTAGAGCTCTAAGGAATTACAATGTTGTTCTGAAGACATACTTCAACCGTCCTGGTCGACTGGGCTCCTGACAACCCGGCGGGGGATGATCCCATTCACCTGGACTCTAACCAGGGACAGACATTAGACTGCGTAACTATCCGGTCAGTGGGGAATGACCCCACTTACCGCAGCATCTTCATGACCAGGTCACCAGGTGGCAGATGGACTGGGTTGCTGACCCTTCAGTGAGGGATGATTTCATTCACCTTTTCACTCATTAGAAGACATGGACTGCACTGTCATAGCTGACCACCCAGAGGTGGATGAAGCCACTCACCTGCATCCTGGCCACGTAGATAAATTCCTGTGTACCTCGACAAGGTCAAACTGTTAAGTTGTTATACTCTTAGCCAACGTAACCTAGAAGCTATTAGTATGTTTAGTTTTCATTATGCTGCAATGGAGCAAATGGACCAGGCTACACACCACCCAGTAATGTCGATGCCACACGCTAGTCAAAAGAACGAGTATCGCCATCTTTTCGTCCGAACGTTATGTTGAACTCTTGTAAAACAGGTTTGAGATTGTTGTAGTTACGTAGGGGGAGGCTCCGGAGGGGATCGGGCGTGTGGCGGAAGGTATGAGAAGGAAGGCAGATAACACAGGAAGTCAGTTACAGATAACAGGCTGTCCCATAGAGAGGTAGAAAGGAGGGCGGTAGGGTGGGCGGGACACTCAAACAGATGGTTTACGGTATGGGGGGCGCGGTGGCACTCGGGGCAGGAGTCGGAATCCGCCAGTCCGATCCTATGGCGGTACGACATCAGGGCAGAACAGAAACCTGAGCGCAACTGTGATAGAGTGGAACGGGCCGCTCGGGAGAGGACCGCCTCGTCGGGCGAAATCTCCGGCGGGGCAAAGCTTTGAGATTGTCAAGAAATTGTATAAAAATGTTTACCGTCAGTTCAGTTTGATCCGCAAGTGCCGTTAGTTAACTTTCGGACATATCGTTGTCTCTGGAGGGATTTATAACTCACAATTGTATGGAAGCGTGTGCTATTTAAATGGACACATCAACATATTTGGAAGTAAAAATGACGATACTCGTTCTTTTGACCAGCGTGGGGCATCGGCATAAGGGATGATCTCACTCACTTGGACCCTGATCAGGGGGCAGATGGACTGTAGGTGATATGTCATCAAAGAGGGGGGATGACTCAGCTTGAGCCGGCTGACGATGGCATCCACGATGCCGAATCGACGAACCATATTGTGGACCTGTTGTAACGGAGAATCAAAGTTACGTGGTATATCGCAGCCTGAAATGAATCAGTTAACACTATAATCACACGTGCCCCCTTCCAATAAAAAAATCCTCACGTGTCGTCCAGCCCGTCACAACCAACCACGTTTCCACAGGGGTTGTCACCTTTTCGAAGACATCTGCGGGCAATTGGGGGACGGACAGTACTGAGTTTTTCGCGTTACCAGTGACAGCTCCATTGTAGGAAACTTCTCAATTTGCATTCTTCTTTATTAGCAGAACCACCCCTGCCCCTGACCTAACCCATGTTAGGGAAGGACACAACATTGATGATAACTGTGGACAACTTAACTTGCCTATTGTCCGCTAAAAAACGTGTTCACTACATGCACAGCTTACGTACGTATCGTTGTGGAAATGCAAGTACAGTTGCGTGTCTACCAACTAATTGACTAAAATGTTAGCCGTCACATCAGCTGGCTTAGCAAGTGTCACTAGTACCAAATGATTGACTAAACTGTTAGCCGTCACGTCAGCTGGCTAGCCTGGCTTAGCAATTTGCACCAGCGCTTGTCACTATTAGAGTTTGGGCTATCCCTGGAGGAGGTATAGGAATAAATCACGGGAGGAAAAAAGCCCCGGTAGGAAAAAAAGCCCTGGTGGAAAAAAGCCCAGGTGGAAAATATCCACCCGGAAAAAAGTCCCGATAGGAAAGAAGCCCCCCGCCTGTCTCCTAGTGTACTTATATTGCCCATACTTAGTTATTTTGAAGCAAGTTATATTAAAATAAGGTAAATCATAATGCACTGCAATTACATACCCTAACTTAAAGAATCCAACTCCTATAGCCTAGTTTAGCTCTTTCTAATTGAACGCAGCCTAATCCAACGACATCTAACCAAACCCAACCTATTCTGACATACATTACCTAGTTTCTTCTAACATTACGTACGTGTTCGTAAGTTGTTTCACCTAACCTGACCTAACCTTACTTATCGTATAATGCTATTCCTACGACAAGGTCAAGTACAAATATTTAAAGAACCTTACCTGGTACGACAAATGTAAGCACAGATTTGGATCCACCTAAATTAATGAGATACACCAACATTTACTCAAGTAGCAGAGACGAAGGTAAAATTTGTGGCAAGTGTAATTGTTTCTTGTTCTATTAGTATATATTTCCTTTTTTATTTATTTGTTCAATGAATGAAACTCACACTTGGTGACGATTTTTCAGGTGAAATTGACTAGAATACTCATATGCTGCTCAGCCGGCGCGTTCGTCGATGTTGACGTGATTAGTGACGTCACTTTTTTATGCTAGTTTCCTGTGAGTTCTCCCGTTACGCTCTATAGCTTCTTGGATAGGGATATCCCGAGATACATGATTTTTGGGCTTAGAACAAGTTAAAAATGTAAAAATTGGGCTTTTAAACATACATATAGCCTAACCCAACCTCACAGTCCTCACGAACCTATACTAACCTCACCTAACCTAAACTGATCTCACCTAAGCTGATCTCACCTAACCTGATCTCACTTAACCAGATCTTACATAACCTGATCTCACCTAACCTATACTCACCTAACCTTACCTAGCCCAATTTCACCTTACCTAAGCTCACCTAGCTAAATCTATCTGAACCTCACATTACCTATTTCAGGGGTTCTTGCAACCCACGTTCGCACATGCAAATATTGGGTCAAATTTAGCTTAGCACAATATACTTTATTTAATTAAATATACTGTATTCACATATATGAATAGAGCTCTCAAATATAGCTTCAACAAAAAACGTGATTTTTTCCGTTTTCTTTCCACCGGGGATTTTTTCCTACCGAAACTTTTTTCCGCCCGGGGATTTTTCCAATTACCCCCTGAAGGATAATGCAGACGAGAAGCAAAAGTTGCCTGCAGTGGCTATTCGCTAACAAATGCCGTATCAAACTAGGATAAAAGTTGCCAGAGGAGTGAACTTTTTCAGGAGAATGTGTCTAGGTTCGGTTTGTTCTTGGCGTTCGAGCAATTTACAGCAGAGCAACCTGCAGTCCAGTTTTCCTCTCTTATCTGTTCGCTACTACGGTATGTAAGGCCTGCATTTTTCTTAAACTTTAGTTCAAATTGTACTGATTACAAGAACAATGTCAAAACTACAAAAGGAAGGTGTATCCAGGTTACAATTGTCAGCAGAAAACATGCATGTCAAAGTTTCGCCTATGAGTTACAAAATTGTACAAAAGCCTCACTGAATAATATGAGCATGTAAAAACCGGCCTGAATACAAGCAATAAAATTGATTAAATTTATATTTATAATAACTTGCTGTGTAACTTTATTAATTTTACCGTGATACATTGCACCTGCGAAGAACTCTTGCCCCTACGACTGCATTGTTGAGCAAAGAATGCAATGGGAGGACTCAATAGGACTAAAATGAAACTTAGCCGTGACCGCACGTAGCAAATTTACATCACATCGACGAGTCGAAGTCTTTGAGCGTGGGACCTCAGGCCTTCGTAGGCTGTTTTCTTGAACATATCACCGTATTTTTTCGATATATTTCATTCAATCTTCCGCTCATGACTGGCCAGCTACTTGAGCTACAAAATATCGTAAAATGTTGTCGCCAAGTATAGAAAGTTCGAGCACAAGGCGAACTGTTGCTGTGGTTTCTGTCGCTCACAAAATTGGCTATAATAGTGGTGAGGAATAAATATGTTCTGTGAAGAGCACTGAGAACTGAATATGAAGTGTAAATAAGGCTTCAATGAAGAAAAAGAAGTTAAATCAGGTCGCCAAAAGGGACCAAATTCGGCGCTAGTGCTGTGAAAGTTTCCATCAGCGTGCACTGCAATTTTCTATAGATAATTGCTAAATTAGTTAATATTATCTTAATTTATTCATACGCTCGAGATGAATTTCGCAAGTTAAGACTATTTTTCTAGTTAAATTAGTTAAAATACTCCTAGGCTCCTCAGCCATAGATTCGTCAATGATGACGTCACTTTCTGACGCTAATTTCTCGTGAGTCCTCCCGTTACGCTCTTTGCTTCCTGGTATTAACATGTCGCAGCAAGCTTATTCTCGGACAATTTTTTCCTTTTGGCATCAGCGAAGATGACGCTCATCTGCCCACGCCTGATAAAAATTACCTCCGCCACGGAGGTTTTGTTATTGGCGGCGTTTGTCTGTAGGTCTGTTATTTTATCTGTCAGTGGTTCAGTGACATACCGTAAATATTCAAAACCGGATCTTCATGAAATTTGCAAAACTTTTACGAATGTTGCTAGGAGCTGGTGATATAGCCCTTCAGGGCTAAAGGCGATAATGTCATTTTGTGGCAAACATGATTTCGGCCTCAGGAGATTTATATAGAACGAGAAATGAGTGCATAAACTCTTAGAGGATTTATTTACGGCCATTTCAGTGCACTGAGCTTCGTCCTCAGTCCGAACTTAAGTTGGGGTACGTTCAATTGGGCTACGAAATCAAGCCTTATTGGTGGCATGACTTAATCGAATTTTCAGGCAGGTACGCTGGCTTCGACATATTGAATAGAGTCTCAAGCATTGATCCTTAATCACTTAGGCCTTCCCTTAATGGAAACTCTGAGAAACTCAATGTTGCTCCGTAAAATGGACAGGCTCAACAAAGTCGCATTGCTCCTATCCTGGCAACGCCTTTCAAAGTGGCAATTCCAAATCTTCTATCCGTAGTTTTGGACAATTTAAGCCTTGAAAGCTTGAGGCTGTTACACTTGCTAGAGAAGAACCAGTTTCCTCAGCTAACCGTCCGAACGAATTATTTAGCCCTCGTCAACACAGCTTTGAGTTTACCAATAGAGGTATAATAATATAAGTTTTCTCAGCAAGTACCGCTAATTAAGTTACGGACCACACTTAAACTTTGAGGGAATTATAGGTCAAAATTATCTGTAAATATGTGTAATTTGAACGGACTCATCAACGCTTTCGGACGCGGAGATCACACAACTCGTTCTTTTGACAAGCGTGCGAACAGCCCCTCAATTTTGATTGGCAGGTCTCGACCTGTTTTCAACATCGGTTCTAGTACTAACGAAAAATAATAATGATGAAATATAAAAAAGCCCAAACTCCCGTGACTGCGAGAACAAATTCACTGCTTAACGCTAGAATACCCAAATTTCTTTAAACAAACAAAAGACAACTTTTCGTTTAAATAACCAAAAACAAACAAAATACATTTATTTCTCATGTGTAGATGGTGTCCAACAAGATTAGGACACAGCATCCTGAGGTTTTCATGCTCAATACTAACGTAAGAATAATACTTAAAATTAAATAAGAGACAATTGGCATTCAGTTTGCAGAGATGTACAAGTCCAGTGGCTGCATCTTAATGAGAAGATGATATTGACACTATTTTCCGTTGAGAGAAGCGTTGGCTACACAGAGGTGGGGTGAAAAGGCTTCTTTTAGAGTATAAAATACAGTATGCAGGCATAATGCAGCATAAAGTGGGCTAGGGCAAGTCGTTGCATAGCAGTAAACGGTACGTTTACAGGGATTAAAAAAAAAAAAAGAGGAGAAAAGTGCGATGGGAAATGTAGAATATATTGACCAGCTAACCATATTCGGGAGTAAATGAGAGACGGACATGTATTACAAAAAATATAAAAAAAAACTTGAAATAACATACAATAGATAAATTATATTATTATAGTTAAAGAGACGCTGCACGTTTCCAATTTAATTCAATACATAACCGTGATTACCCTATTTGTGATAGATAAGGATTTATTGGTGTCAAACAGCCTGTGGGGCATTAGAAAATAAAAGTAAGCAGAGATCACGTTAGAAGATATGAATTAACTAAGATGTTCGCTATGCTCGAGAGAGTGTCTTTCACGGTACCTTAAGAATTTTAGCAAAGAAGCAGAGTAAAAATAAATAATTTTCCCATATGGATACAGTACATAATATATTAGGAGGGTGTAGCTCCACGAGTGTTTAATTCTTAGTCTTAGAGCTAACACCGTAACATGAGTGCTTTTATCTTTATTCTTAAAGCAAACACATGACACAGAATTTGCCAGACGCCAGATTTTGTTTAACGTTTTCATTCTATGATAAAAATGAGGAAAATCTTATACTAAAACTAGACTACGAAAACAATGTAAAATGCAACAAGATTGGCCAGATTTTGTTTAACGTTTTCATTCTCTCTCTGATTACACAGTTCTATTACTTTACGCCCGTGCACGCAGACGGTCTCTTCCGTGGTCCTCCGCACGTACGGGAGAAGGTAGAGGCCTTGTGGTATAGGTCGGCCACCTCAATTAGCGGCCCACCTCCCGAAACAGAGGGGGGAGTATTGAGAGCCTATCTAACGTTAGAAAAAACAATCTCGCCAGCAGGAACTGCGGCCAGCTGCAGCATGTCCTACGGAGAAGGCACTTGGTACCCTCAGGTTCATAGGCTTAAACAATATTTTTTGGCAAGGGAAGGGCCCTCCAGCATCTGCCTCTGGGGCGGAAAAGAAAATAATAATAATAATAATAAAATAAATTAATTAATAAAACTAAAGAAGATTATGTGTCGTAATATTGTGATGCATCTTATGACAAAGATTGAATACAATTACCTATCAAAATAAACATAGCAAGTCTACAAATGCGCTACATGTAACGCAACATGAAAAAAAATCACCTGGTGACAGGTGATTGCATTTCACTTAAATCGTTTACCAAAGGCGTTTTTTTCGTGGTTACAATCGCGATTTAAATCACCGCCATCATGATCATCGCGATTACTGAAAAGCACGAGAACAGTCAATGAGAACCAAAGACGTCATGTTTGTTTTCAAAACTCAAATTTCTATCGCATATACACGGATGATGGGACTGGATTTTTTGTTTTGAAGTTAATGCACAAGTGAATTAGCAGTATTCAATGAATTTTGAACATGCGAAGGCAAAAAACTCACGAAACTAAAATTTTGTTGTACAATAATTCCACCAATCATCATGATATTATCAAATTTATTTTAAATTAAGAAAACATCACGAACTTGTCTTTCAAATTTTGAATTTTTGCTAATCCAACGGCTGAATCACTCTTTGATCACGTAGGAAATCACGGTGCAATCAATTTTCACTACTTATCACAGTTGATCGCTATCAGAATCACGTCAAAAAGTGGTCGCATGTTGCAAAAATACACGGATCATGAGGAATCAGGCAGAATCATCCGCAAGGTGGTCACAAAAGACGCCTCAAAGCTGCAAGATAATGAGGTTCGAGGGCATCAAATGTAAAACGTAAAGGACATCATAACGTTAACACCATGGTCATATGTCAGAGAGACGATGAGACCCGTAAAAAAAAGATTGTATTTATTACCAAACTTACAACGGTAATGATTGTGGTGATCAATAGTTTGAGGTACTTTCCCTCTTGTCCTTAAACGTAATTTGTCTAACCATATTCTACCTACAATACCTATAAGAAACTTAACAAATTTCATCTAACCCTAACACAGCTAATAATCCTCTCCAAAAACCATCGGCAAAACTACTGCCAGTGTCAGTCACGTGCGTTCGATACTATTTTTTTAACAGTAACACAGAAAACAAAAACTTAGCTTATCATTAGCACTTACTTATATATCAGTATCATTCCATAATTTGAAAGCACCGATTCATTAAGATCATTCTAGTGGTTAATGTAAACATTTATCATACTGGAAATTGACTCATTAGTACATTGTGTAGCGGAGCTATCGCGCCTGTGATGAAATAGATAATATAGCAACCAACTTACAATGACGGCTCTTCCGGCGACAATTCTGGCGAAGAGCCGAAGACTGTTACTTACTGCAAGCAAAGAGCGTAACAGTTGTATTCTTTGTTTCCTATAGGTTAGGTGAGGTACGTGGGGTTAGGATAGTAAACGAGGTGCATTTACGAGTTAGAACGGCTAAAATAAGTCATGTCAAGAAAACTGCAATAACCTCTGCCACAACTATCGCAATAAAAGCTTCCCGAAGTATGTATGATCAACATGACAGCAATAATTACAACCAATCGACGTACCAGTTATTTAGAGTTGTGTTGAAGTTCTACACTGAAGACTTATAACACGACGCCCACCGACAGCTGACTGGAAGTATTCAAAACAATGTTGCTAATGGTAACCTAGCAACGGGGACTTCTAATGTTTTATAACTAATAGATATAACCCAATATTACTTTTCAGTCAATTAGCAAAAAGTTCAAATTCTAGTAGCTTTATTTAACATAAGGTAATACATACTGTAGTCACAATGGTGT
The DNA here is from genome assembly GCA_001587735.2 of Parhyale hawaiensis. Classification (NCBI taxonomy): domain Eukaryota; kingdom Metazoa; phylum Arthropoda; class Malacostraca; order Amphipoda; family Hyalidae; genus Parhyale; species Parhyale hawaiensis. The sequence goes on along the minus strand of LQNS02278186.1, from coordinate 4,269,103 downwards.
TGATTCTATAAAAGCTCCAATAAAATAGTTAAAAGTCTAACACAACTCATTCCCAATAATTGAAAAGAAATGTAAGTTTTGAACATGGTTTTATTCTTTTTCCTACCTTCTATTGATGTTATAGAGAAGAAAAATTTAGCAAATTCATTGATAATGTGCGATCATATGATTTCTTACCTAAAAGATTTATAAACCTAACTCTCATTGGCTGTTGTTGATACAGGTAACCAATGAACACTGATTTTAGAACAGCGTTATGGTGACCTATAGCGAGTAATAGAAAAGTCTCTATTGGTTGAAACTTGTAGACTCTATGAAACAACGGCTTTCATTGGCTGTCAGCCGGCGGAGTAAACTCTCTGAGCCAATCAGCGACAAGTGCTCTGAACAGTCAATAGTCACGAGTTCTACTGTGGTCATCGAGACTTGCGCGTAGCTGACAGTTCTTCTAGTCGTGTGCCTACGCTTCGTGTGTAATATTCTTTCTCCTAGACATTAATACTAACCAAATTCAAAATGAGCGGTGAAACAGATACTTCGGAAATCCCTATGTACTCTCCATTCTTTGGAGTAATGGGAGCAGCATCAGCAATGGTTTTCAGCGGTAAGTGCAGAATTTGTATGTTTTTCTGAGATCGATCTTAGGCCTCACCCCGTACCGTTGCCCTATGCCCCAGTTACGTGAATATGAACGACCTAACTTCGAGTTATTTACAGTAGGTTTACTTCATATCTTTTAAATGCGTTAATTATGTTTGAACTAAATTATTATCTCTTAAGTGAAGACTTTACGGCCTGCATACTCTGCAACGTAGACGAAAGAATTGGGCCCCTAACTTAGTTAGCTATGCCGCTTTCGATTCGCCGATGGTTGCGAATGCTGGTAGACAATGTTATTTCTGTACCAGTTGTGTACATTCAATTTCTCATAAAGTTGAGATGTCTGAGGAGCTACAGCCATGAAGCCTGGGCCGAAGGACATGATCCGTGTCCACATTGACCAGTGCCACTACCCTAAGCCTAACTGTGCCACATGGATGCCTGTGCCTGTGCTATCATCCAAACATTTGAGGCATTTCTCCATGAACAACCAAAACTACACAACCATAGACAAAGTTATGGTTCTATTGGCAAGCAACTAGAGCAGCCACAAGGACATGAGATGGTATTCAGCACCCTATTTTGTCAAACAAGACAAATTTATCTTGTCAACAAACAAATATCCACTCTGCTCTATAAGCAATCGCAGTCTTCAATCACGCTGTTTTGATGTGAACTTCAGCTTAACATAACATACCGCATTTCTGAGGGCGGCAAACTACTCACCAAGATCTTGGCGAGAAGTGCCACACCAAGAAATGAGGTTCTACAGGTCGCAGCGCTCATAGGTGCCCACCCGCATTTCCAAAGGCGGCAAACTACTTGCCAAGATCTTGGCGAGAAGTGCCACACTATGAAATGAGGTTCCACAGGTCGCGGTGCTCATTGGCGCCCACATGCATTTCCGATTGCTGAAAGTTACTTGCCAAGATCTTGGCGAGAAGTACCACACTATGAAATGAGGGAGAGGACCAGGACCACTTTATATTCTGCATTCCTCAGGGTCGCGAACTTAATGCTAAGATCTTGGCGAGGAGTGCCATACTATGAAACCTGGTTCCCGTGGTTGCGGCGCTCATAGGCGCCAACCCAAGATCTTGAAGAGAAGTGCCATTCTATGAAATCTGATAAATAGTTAGCCAAATGTCATGCTACTAAGGTACAGACAGTACTAACTAGTTAGGACTGGTCATATGGATGAAGTTGTCGTTTGAGTCCGTCTTGATTGCATTATTTGATGTATAATAGGGTGGTATTATATTTTCAATTGTAGCATAGTTGCCTGCTGCCCAATGACTATTAAGTGAACATTTGGTTAAGATTTGCTTTAGTTATCCTCTGTATGTAATGGTTTCACATACACCGTTCGAAAATAAGAAATGACACTCATACATTTTTACTTTGGCAAATGTCATATTGTTAGGGCCTATGCAATTAATGCAAAACAAAAACTGTAACAGCTACCGCAAGTACATCAGACATGTTTGCAATTTTACATCTGGCCCACACAACAAGGAACACAATG
>LQNS02278186.1:4246829-4262776 GCA_001587735.2 Parhyale hawaiensis | reverse complement strand
GCGCTATGTGGCATCTGAGTAGGCCACGTCGCACAACTTCGGGAACGCTCCATATGCCACGTCGCAGAAACTACCCGAACCATGGGGCCCATGTACAGAAACTTCTAGAATGACAGCGTCTCAGGCTCTGCACTGTACTGAACTTGGGTATTGAAGTCAGGATAATTTATTTGTGACACATTTTGGAATTTCGAATCTTGATATTTAGTCAAATTTAAAACGCTCGCAGATGTACATATATATATATATGTATATCACTATGGGAAATATATGCATATCACTATGGGAAATATATATATTCAGCTTGTTCACATTGTTTCATAACATAGGAATATAATCCTAAAAAATTTGTTTATTCCTATTCCGGCAAATAAGTTCATACAGATACCTCTGTAATCCATACAAGATGTTCTGGCAATAAGTTTGTACAGATACCTCTGTAATCCATACCAGACTCTTTCCATTTTTCAGATTGAGGGGTAATGAGCAGAAATTTGAGCAAGGTGCTACGCAGAATGTATGAACAATCAATTTGTAATCTGTATTAGTGTGGAATGGAAAGATTTTTTGGAATAAGTGAATACCTTTGTAATCAGTTACCCTCTTCCCCCTGTGCTGTGTGAATTACAGGGGTTTTACTGTATGCTTATTTTCTAGGGTCATGGAGGATAGGTCAGGTTCTGGTTATGACTCAACTACTTCTAGAAGTAAAATGTACAATCAGTGTGCGAGGTAAGAAAAGGCCATACCTATGCATACAGGTTTTAGTGGCAGACTTGAAACAAACAGTGCCTGAGGTAAGAAAAGGTTAGTTGCATCAAGGATTGGTTCTCTATTAAACAGGAATTTTTTTATTCAAATGGCATCCCCAAAAAAGTTTTTTTTTTAAGTAAATTAATTTTGTGATTACAAATCTGCAGTCCGTTTTTTTGTGGTCACCCCTAGTTATAGAGATGAAGGGAAAAAGCCCCAGATATAGTTCCCCTACATTGGGTTAAATGCTGTAAAATCGCTTAGGACAATGGGGGATCAATGCAAAATAAGGGTTTTTGGGTTGGGAAGACACAAAGCTCACTGAAATACTGTACTCATAAGACATATAATAATCACTTGAAGATGTCCTAAAACAGTATAGTAACAGTTAGAGCAACCGAGTGTAGTAATACCTAACCTATTTCTAGGAATTTTTTCCAAATTTGGTTTTTACTCCAAAAATTTTTACTCCTACTGAAACGCCATTATTTGGCAACAACCTAGCCCTTACCACCAAGACTGGGCTGCTAATAGTTGATAAGTTTTCATACTAAAAGCATTGGGTAAAATTGTTCAAGTGCACCAAGCTTGCATTTTGTGTTTTTTTTTTACTTACCGAGGTAAAAGATGTCACTTGAGGACTCTTTTCAAGATTGTTTGTCTGAAATGCTTAGTTTTTGAGATAATTGACTATGTTCCTATTGTTTTCCTATGGGAGAAAATACCTGGTGACTCCATAGGAACCTCAACTAACCTAACCTAGCCTTACCTAACTTTATAAAACCTCAAAAAAACAAGGTTTTTTATTACACTGTGTGAGTGTGGTTATTTTCTCTCATAGAAAAACAATGGGAACTTTGAACTCAAAGATCTTGAAAACTAATCATTTTCAACAAATATGTTATCTGTGAAATGAGTCTTAGCATGCTTTCTCTTACCTAAATATGTCAACAAAAATACTAAAACAGAGTTTGGTGCTCTTGGCGAGTTGAAGTAACAGGAGGGCCAGACAATGGCAGACATAAGCTGATAAAAAAAAATAGGTCACAGCCCACCTGGCTTTTCTGCCTGTGGCGTCTTTGTGGACCACGCACGCTCTTAATTTAGAAGTATAGACAGATTTTTCTCCCCACTATGGCTCCTATGGTACGGTGAAGTAGGCCTACTAACATTTAAATGCATTGTGGGTAACATGGTGCTGATATGACTTCTGCACGGTCCGCAGTGACGTCACAGGCTGAAGTGCCGGTTGGGCTGTGACATGACTCGCGGCACCATTTTTCTATCTGCTGATGTCTGGTCCTTCCGTTGTTACTTTTTAATCTCTGGGTGCACTTGTATTGTAAAACTGTGCACAAAATATGAGGCCAATGAAAGCCTACAGTGCCTATTATTTTGTATGGGTTTATAATTTTTCTGTGCTACACTGTGACTCTTCAAACAAATGTGTATTCTATTTTCTTTTAGGTTTCTATTCATTGTAGCTATGTCAAACCCTCCTGAATTCATAGTCATAGAGTGGATCTTTACCAGCCAGAGAGCACTCGGATTGCGCATACCTCCGCCGAGTAAAGCAACAGTAACTAAAAATTCAAATTCGTTTTGAAACCATGATTTTCTTTGTATCAGCATAGAAATTTAATTAGGCCCTATTGTGCTTTTTGATTGCATCAAAATTTTCTGTAGTTGTCTAGAAGATCTATTCATAACTTTTTGAGTTATGCTGCTAACAAACATAAGTCAAACACACCAAGAGATGAACTGATCAAGGACAGAGTTTTTGGGTAGTTTTTCACCATAGAGTACCTATCAATGACCTCTGGCTGCAAAGCAGGCATGTACTTAAGTAGAACACAGTTGAGAAAAATTTAAAAATTTGTGATGAAATACGATAGTAGAAATATAAGTCAATCATACTCCACAGGTGTTTGACTTCAAAAACTTTGTCCAACATAATATGGTAAAATAATACACCGTGAACATCTGTAATTATTATTAAAGACATCTGAGCTTCTAAAAATAGTTTTTAATCATGTTTCTTACACTTTTTTTTACAGGTATTCCTAGTAGCCCCAGATGCTGGGGTAATTTGGGACGCTCGTTTTGCGTTCATTGCTAGTTATGGTTAAAAGCTAAATTTTTTCTTATATGCCATTCTGTAGCTCTCACCCAGACCTAAAAAATGACACCATTTGTAGTAAAAATCATTCAAAGTAAGAAGTTATTAACAAAACACTGCAAAAATCGTCCCGTGTGACCCCATTGTAAGGTTGGGTTATTTCATCACCCCCAGGGTTACTTCTGCATGTGGCAAAGTTTTTAGTGTTTAGTCATTGCAATAAAAGTTTTAACAGCAGAAAAGTAGTACTAGGTCCATTTCAGAGCTGACAGAATTGTCTTGAATTGGAGACAAAAAACAAACAAGCAAACCCCCTCCAACCCCTCAGTTGGACGGCAAATTTGAGTAGCTACACAAAGAAACCCTGTTTCAGGAATTTTTGAAAAGGTCTGAGTGGCTTGTTTTTTGTCTCAAATTCAAGACAATTCTGTCACCTTCAAAATGGACATTGTAGTATTTTTCTGCTGCTAAAACTTTTCCTGCAATGACTATAAAACTGGAAACTTTACCCCTTGCCGAAATAACCCCCAGGGTGACAAACTAGCCCAACCTTACGGTATCTGATTGGTAAGGAATGTGTACCAAGTTTCTATCTTGAAGTGTATTAAATTTATTTGGCTGACTGGGTAGCTATTTCTTCAGATTGGATTAGATGGCTACAGAGGTGAGTACAGTGCACTCAAATTTACCACTGGGCACATGTATTTCTTACATTATTATTCTGTTTGGATGGTTTTGCTAATGCGCCTCCTTTGTCCACAGCGCTGGGAGCAGCGTACGGCACAGCCAAGTCCGGCGTGGGTATCGCAGCCATGTCTGTGATGAGGCCAGAGCTGATCATGAAGTGCATCATTCCTGTCGTCATGGCGGGTATCATTGCCATCTACGGGCTTGTGGTCGCCGTCCTTATTGCCGGCAAAGTAGACTCTTCAGATAATAAATATGACCTTTACCAGTAAGTGCTTGGTAGTTGAACAGTGGCCACTGGATTCTCTATTAGCTAGTCTAAAGTTGTTTATCAATGATAGGTAGTTCCTTTGATAGTGATTGTTATCGTTATACTGTATTTCTTTACTAGCTACGTAGCTACTTAGTAAGTCTGGGTTGGTTAGTAATCCAGTTGCTGGTTTTGTTGATGCTTGAGAAGCTGTTTAGCATTGTCCATGTTATGGGAACTCGATTGCTCTCGGGGAAATGAGTTACATACCTTGCTTTCAGTTTAGCCTCCCGATTGTCACATTTTTTACACTATTGTCCCGCTTTTGTTCTTACTGTACTAGGTATACCGTATAGCTACATCTGCAGTTTTGACTTCACTATTCTTTGTGACTCATTCAAAATGTTGGCAAAGGCCTACAGCTGATTTATGGAAATTAACATAAATTTCATCTTGTTATTAGAACCGCACACTATCAGCAAACCTTTTCAGGGGCATAGGATGGTTAGACTTGCCTGTCCTATGCCATGGGGAGTAAAGTTTCTAGCTAGGCCCGCGGGATGTCAGTTCAGCCCAAATTGCTTCCTTCCATTTTCATAGTACTGTTGATGCCTTGTTCAGTTATTTTCTGCTGTGCTGTTCCCATATGTGTTGATTCTGTGGGGATATATTCTCGCTCATGGGTTCCTCATTTCCATCCACATACAAATTCCTTTCCATCTCCTCATCTGAAGTGTTGTTGTTGTGTGTAGAGAGGCATGAAAAACCTATTCACTCACAGCAGCAAATTCTTCTGGTGATACAGAAACAAATCTATATAGGCTACCCCGGTCTACAGTCGGTGATAATCACATAATTTTAGGCCACCAAAATGACAATGAGAATTGATCAAAATTAAGTCTCCTGTGGACAGTGGGCTGCACCGATACTTCTTGCTTGATAGATAATAAGTGCAATCCTTGAGTCACCATAGCTAATCGGAAAATATTTTTGAATGCTCGTCAGTGATAGGACCTATTTGTTAAGAGTGCACCCTCATGTTTTGTGTAGCGCTTGTTTTTAGAGTATATATATATATATATGTATACCTGTATTTGTCACCAGTCCTGCAATTTGTTTATGAGATGGGCAAGAACTGAATTTTCAAGCTGCCTCATGTTGGAATGGGCCTGTTAAGTCCGTCTGCTGCCACCTATCTAGTCGAAAGGCTGTTGTGACACATGCCAGCCAAAAGCTGAAGAAACTCTCGCGAAGGCACAAAATTTTTTTCTCAGAAAAGCATTTTCCGTTTCACACGTGAGCTTGGTCCGTTGGTCAAACATCTTTTAGCTCTGTTCACCCAAATGACGTTGTCATGGCTACGGACTAAATATCATGACAAAAATACATCTAACAAGTAGGAAAATATAATAGATGCTACCCAATGCCTTCAAAAGTAATGTTAAGTCCAATTCTGTTATCAAATATCTTGAAAATAATAAACCCATTGTGGCTCCGAAAGCGAACTGAATGTCTTATCCGCCGCCAGATGTTTCTGGCGGCGGTTTATTGTTGAAAATATGCGCGTTTGCCCAGTGTATCCAGCGATACTCGTTCTTTTAGATAGCGTGTGGCATCGGCATAAGTCAATAATTGGTAGTATTCAGTGGTTTAGAAGTTTTAGAGATTCTATGTATAAGTTTTTTTTTATTAAATGGTACCTACGTCTGCAGAACAGATGAAATCCTGGTCGCTATGTGTTCACCTCAAACAATCTTGAAATTAGTTGTGTTGACACTGGACAGTAAAGTAAGGCTTATATAACCCTGCTAAAAGTTCAGAACCAGGTGTAAAGTGCAGTACGCTATACCGCACTGTGTATGTGAGTGATGAAAAGGGGATAATAAACTCATTTTAGCTAGTCAGTTTTGACTGTCAGAAAGTGCTTACAATGGATAATGTTCATTGCTTATTTTTTATGAAAATGAGGACTTAAACTAGACATTCATTTAATAATCCCGCTCTGCCTTCCCATGGTGCTTCCTTCCTTTTGTTAGCAAAACTGCTACTCTTTCAGTAATATTATTATTAGTAACAGATGTTGGTAAATTATGTCCTGAATAGTGGCTACCACAGACTAATGGAAACACAAATGGACTGCTTTTATGCGTAGCTCAGCTCTGCCTTGAGATTTCTGTGACGTCATTGTGCTGCCATCCGCGTAGTGTCGTGGACAATTTTTTATGAAGAGAAAAATATTTGGACTGAGTTGAAGTAGAAAATATTACGTAACTAACAAATCATATTTTTTAATTGGGGAAATGTAGCTACTGCATATTCTGATCGTTGTAGAAAGTTAGAAGACTCGGGATGGTTTCATGAAAAAAAGTTCTCTGTGTTCAGAGTTTAGAGGCCTTTAAGTAAGCATCTATGAAATTTCGAGTGGCTATAGCTCTGAAGGTGAAACTTTTATCCTGACTACAAACGTGTGGTGAAAATAACAAAATGATGGTGACGTGTTCATTCAGCCAAAGGTGTCTCGCCAAAATGCCTGTCTGCATCTTCTTATGCTGGGGACACACTTGGTATTTACACACACTAGCTACGTAGCTACTTAATGCAAGAGTGAGAGACTCGGACATCATTTATGGCACGCTACCTATTTTAAGTAACGAAGACCTATTGATACAAGTATCGAAACTGCACGCAAGCTGCACATTCAGCAACCCGTTGGGGTAGTATTCGAAGTGCAAATGCATACGTGTCCTCGGCATGAGTCTGGTGGATACCTTCTCTGGATGGAATCACAGGTGTACCAACTAGCTACTGCTCACAGGTCATAGGTAGACTTGCTGTCTGACTTGGCTGCTCTAACTCGGACCTCCCCAACACACAGGGGCTTCATGCACCTGGGTGCAGGACTTGCTGTGCCGGAGAGGCCAGACCGACGACCTAAACGATAACCATAACACCCGCTGCGGCCGCACGCTCCGTGTCGGGTCGTTGGAGCAGAGAAGCAGCCGTACTAGGAGTAGGAATAGAAGCGACTCCACTCACGACGGGCTCAGCTAGTTACTTTCTGCATCTTGTGATTCAGTACCAACCACTGAGAGGTCCCCTGCAGTTGTCAAGTTGCTTTCCACTTCCTGTGATTATCGACCACTGAGATGTCCTGTTCAGTTGTCGAGTTACTTCCTGTGATTGAGGTCCAACCACTGGGAGGTCACACACTGTTGTTACATAACTTTTTGATGCAGAAAAGTGCTTCGGGGGCTTAAAATTAGCCATGCTGTTCGGTGTGTATTTCCTTCTGATTTTTTTTGGCTCGTACAGGTGTTACTTTCTTCTGTTGTGCTCTTCGTTCCTGACTTGCTGTAACCTTGTGGGTTTACCCTGTGTGGGAACACCCTCGTGCATGGATTCCACGTCCATTTTGGCATACTTTATGTCCCTTTCCTGAGATTCTTATTTTTAGAGTCTTCGTACCGATTTAGGGAGGCGTAAACGATCTCGTATACCTATGCCTGTTTGGTTCACCTATTGCATATAATGTGGAGCAGCACCCCCATGAGAACATAATTACACTAATTACAAAGAATACAACTCGATGATGAAAGTAACTACCTTTATTTGTCAATTCGAGCCCATTATTTGAAATCGTATTTAAAGCAGTTATGAACAGTCAGCACGCAATCGCATGTGCTATTGCTATCTCAATTTAAATTGGAAATGTAGGTTAATTCCATAGTTAGCTTCCGTAAGTTTTGGGATTTGCTTTGCCAACAAAAACCCGTAGCTTCCTTTAGTATAGTAGGGGTGTTCTGGCCATCTTTCTGCCATGCCCACCATTTGTGCTCTTAGTTTCCTACCTCTAGTGGTTGCTCCTCCACTGCTTGGGTGCCCCATTTTTTTACGTAATTGCGGTACCAGCAGCCTAGAGGGCCTGAGCTCATGACACGGATCGTAGCATTTGCAGTCCATTTTCATACTTTTACTGATGGTACGTTACTCTGTTCTTTCTCATCTTTCCCAGCTTGCAGTTCCCGATGATCCTGTGTCGGAACACCCACATGTATCATTGTATACTGTACACCCCTTCTTTTTCCTCTCTCGGCGCAGGATAATCCTCTCTAGGAACATCACAATACTGATTAAGGGTGGCCTAAACTATATACTACATTGTATAGGCTAGCCACCACAATTACTCAGCCACAGTGGAGCCTTGCGGCCGGGCCGGGGCTCCTGTATGTCTGTAACGCAACATTGCTGCTTCGCTACAATTTTATTTTCTGTCGCATAGGACATAGGGTTAGGTTCGCCCATCTTAGGCTCTAGGGAGCAACGCCCTCAGTTGTAGTGACGCCCCTGTAGTGATGGGGCGAATATCTGCATCCGCAGAACATTCTCACCTTTTTTGACATCCGTGGATGCTAAGATGGTAACATCCGCAATCGCATCCTCGGATGTCAGAACTGTAAAATCCGCAACAAAGCAGGCGCAGATGTGCAGGTGTGTCACTGTACACTAAACTCATCCACAGTGCAGAAAACTGCAAATTCTCATTTGGATTGAAGTGTGTGCAAGCGCTGTCCCTGTCTACAAAACACCATCTAAGCTCCCCCACCAAGTGTTGTAGTAACTGCCGTCGTGAGAAGGGGTGTTTGTGGTGTGCCGAATATCCGCATCCGCGGAACATCCTCACCTCTTTTTGAACATCCGCATCTGCGGATGTCGAGATGGTAACATATGCACATGCATCCGCGGAGGTCAGAACGCTTAAAGATCTGCATCCGCGGATGTCCTAAAAATTAAGTCCGATCCATCACTAGTACCCTGTCGGTTACCTTAGCCATTAGCTAGGCCTACGGGACATGTCATTTGTGTCCAGTTAGCTTCCTTCCACTTTCATACTCCTGATCTAACTGTTGTCTGTTCTTCCTTATCTTTCCTGACTTGCTATTCCCATGTGTTGATCCTGTGTGGGGAGTTAATAACACCTTTGCCCTTGGGTTTCTAGTTTCAATCGACGTGCTAGATGTCCCTGATTTCTTTCTCTGTTATAGTATGACCAGCCCATGAACGTGGGGCATGAGAGATTACGCATGTGTCATATTTCGTACTTACATAAAATTGATCTTTTGTATTCTACTTTTCCAATAAATATAGAATTATCTTGGACTGTTTTGAAAGTTACAGTTGTATTTAAGCATTGAATAATGGCAACAAATTTCTTAACCCTTTCGATACTGACGGTACGTATATGTCCCGCATCAAAGTTTTGATTATTAAAACCAGTGCATTGTTTCTTTCCCTGGGAATTTGGACAACATATTTAACAATCCGTCGGAAGTCAGTGGTAGTATTTTTTCTACGACTGAACTAAACTGTAGGTGAGCTCAAGTGACTACAATGATAGTGTCTTCTATGAGACTCCTACAGAACCTCATAAAAGAGCAAAATTTCCGTAGCGAAAGGGTTAAATGATAAAATATAACAATATCCAAAATAACAGCCTGGCATGTATAAGGCTGAAACAACGTTACGATGACCCAGGAGCATTTAACTAATGTCGCTAGTGACTGCTATCCACGTGTTTTATACTTTCTGAGCACGCGGTTAATGCCACTTCCTCTCTCGCCCCTAGGTTTTTGCTTTTTATGTCTTATTGTCGCTATTTACCCCTTTGATTAGGCGTTAATGCCTTTATCCACGCGCATCTTTAGTAAGTAGCTAATACCACGTTCTCTCGTCCCCAGGTCTTGGGTTTGTACGGTCTTATCGTCGCTATTTACCTCTACACGAAGACGTCCAGCGGTTAAATTTCTCCTTGATGTTGAGGCGCAGTCTCCCTTTCGTCCAGTCCTGCTCTCCCATTGGTCAACTCTCAGGGGACGTCACTCAAGATCCCGTCTTCAATTGGTTGCTCCAAATCAACACCCTTGGGCTAACAGCATCCTCCGTCAAATGTGTGCCTCCTATTGGACGGCTTTTTATTAGAGTGCATGGCCAATTAGCGTCGTGCGCTCAGAGTTCTACTAGTAACCTTTGTTTTATTTAGATGAGAGGGATCATAATAAATAGGCTCAGTATTCAGAAAACAGTGAAACTTGTAAAGCATGATGTTATTTTGAAATGTAATCTCCATTCGGTGAAAATAGATTGAGGAGCAGGGTGGAATCAATATATCACCTTATAGTAATAAACTTATTCAGTGGTGAGAAAGAGAGGGCTGGACTAGCAGTGTTGATAGCTATATATTACTTGTGTTATTTAAGTGATATTTGCTTGCTGGAAGTTAGTAATACTAGGTAATAATACATTGATGAGAAACTGATGCATTTGGTGTTATGAAGAATACAGCTTACAGTTTCCTTGTAATGGGTTATTTGCTAAAATGAAAGCTCGACGGGACATGTAAAAGAACCGACAGCTAATCTACGAGGTATGGGAGTCTGTAACATTGGACTTGGCACCGGTTAAGATTAGATTGTTTCTTGGTGGGAATCTGTTGAAGTGTTTAAGGATGTTGTTCGAATGCAAACATCGTGTTGGGCGAGTGCTGAGAGCAAGTCATCGATGGTTCTAGGGACCTCGTGAATATAATAACCCCTTTGACTAGCACGATTTAAGCAAACATATTTGTTTAATTAATGCAAGTGAATCTGAGAACAGACATAAAACAAGCTGCGCTAGTGATTCTGATTAGTGTATCGCCCACTGATGCCCTTGTTTTACTTCTTGTTCTTTCTGTGTATTGTGATGAACTTTTCTAGTGTAAGTGGCTCTCGCTCCCACCAGCGAAGTCTGTCTGTGTCACATTGCGTCGCCTATTTTTGCGTAAGCTGTTCAGCCTTTTATTATTTTTTGGGGCGTAGTGACGTGTGTTTGTTGACATCATTCCACGGGTAGTTTTGATGTCAAATTGTGCGAAATTTCGTGGCACGTGGTGTTAGGCCTGGTCACGCGGAAATTAGCTTTGTCTTGCATGTCGACTAAAAATGCAGAATTATGTAAAAATCACCTCACTTGATAACATAAGGTCTAGTCACGTAAAAGTATACCCATTGGGCCTCGTTAACTTGGGCTAACAAGTAACAACTTTTCATTAATTGAAAGTGCATGCTTAGAAAACACGGTCTAGAATTGAAAATTCCAGAGGGGTTCCTCAGCTTCAGTAAACTTTGGATCGTGAAGCACTTAGGGTCAAAACGTGCTGTTTTCGACTATTACCTAGTCGATTACTATAGGTATTTCATGTAATTAATTATAAATTTATAATTATATTCCTTGTATCAAACACACTGAAAATACCCTAACTTATTTATACTTTTTGTTACCATTGTTCCGCACCAACTGGTTTCGTCCTTGTTTGTGCTAGATGATTTTTATAATAGCTATCCGTCTTGTGGTCGTTGCCCCTTCTTTCTATCTGAAACATTCCATATAGTGCTGTTTAACTTGCTAGCGGGAGTGAGTGTTCATGTTGTTTTCTTGGTGTGAAAATGAAATCCAGGCAACAGATGTTCTAAGGACCTGCTTCATTTAGTCGATCTTGGATGAAAATGAAGTGGTAGTGTACGTGTACAGAACCCATATTGAAAGCACGGTGAGTACCGGTACTTATGTTTTGAAGAATGAATGGAGGTAGCGTTTAGTGTTGTAATTTCTCTTTCTTGGAGGAAGAATTGATGTGGGTAGCGTACATGCCGAGGCAGCGCGCGTCTCCAATGCTGTTCTGTCAGGAGGAACAAGTGGCAACGGCGCGGTGTTGCACGAAAGTGAACCAAGGTCCTTGCTAAGGTCACCGACGCGTTAGTGTTCTGCTCAAGGCTGATTCCATGGGCTTCAGTTCCCGACGTAGATTTGTAGCATGAAACTCTTACAGGTGCCGGGATCTACCTTTTTTCTTTGGGACGTGCTGGTGAAATGTGGACAAATATCCACCCCCGCAGTGCGACCTGGCATGTAGCGAGTCTAGCCACAATAGTTTGGAGAAGCTAAGCCCAAGCTCTAGCAATTACCCTTTTATTTAAAGATATTTAGCGAGTCCCAGTCAGTCTAGTTGGGAGAATCCATGCCCGAGCTGTAGGAATTGCCCTCTCATTTCAAGACATATAGTGGGTGCAGACTAGCAATCGATCATCTCTTTAACTGTGTACATTACTCAATTGCTTGGTAGTTAGTCCGGCGTGTGTGTTGTGTATGACTGCGTCTCGGTGTGCGTATGCATGTGTGATACCGTGTTGCCATCTTCATTCATTTAATTTGATACCCACTGATATATTGCATATTCACCAACTGGCACCGCGGTAGGGCTCAAGAAAGCAGCTTCGTTTCCAGGGAAAATTTTTCCCGCCCATAGCAGGGCCTAATTTCCGCCACGGTCATGACGTCACTATAGCTCATGAGCAGCAGCGGTCTGATTGGTGGTCGACGTGCTATACGGTCACGTGAACAGTCCACGCGCTATTGGTCCAGGATATTCTCACTCGGTTGAAAAGGCTGGTTGGATAGTTCCTCTTCAGCTCTACCGTGGCTATTGCTTTGTATCCGTGGCTCCCAAACTGGTACATGGTTAGATGCCTTTTCTGGGTCTTGTGTAGTATCAGACTCGTTTATTCGGTTGTATGAGCAATCAGATGCAGCCTCACTAAAATGCAAGAAATCAGCTGTGGTTCATAAGGACTGACGAACCTTTAGTTTGCGCTCTTTCAGATTAGATTCATATTTTTTCAAACGCATGAGTCATTTATGATTAAAAATTCGATAATTTTCATTGTGCGTTTGGGACCGATTAAGGGCGTTACGTAACGCCAAAGTTTGGGAGACACTGAACCGCATTGTGTGCACAAAGACATTTACTCCCCTTCCTCTGGCACCTATAATAAAAGCAAAATGGTAACTGGCTCCCAAACTCAAGGCAGTATTGTAGTTCTACCAATTTGTCGTAGAGTTGTTCTATTTAAACTCTACTGTTAGTTATTACTTCTGGACATATTTATGCTGCAGTTACTTCTTCTGGACATGGTTACGTATATAGTGTACATTATGTGAGCGTGAGCGCTATGGAGACATGTTATGCTAGTGTTAGTAAAGAGCTATCGTTAATATGTGTAGCATTGGCGGATATAAATATATATATACGGTCCCCCNCTTCTTCTGGACATGGTTACGTATATAGTGTACATTATGTGAGCGTGAGCGCTATGGAGACATGTTATGCTAGTGTTAGTAAAGAGCTATCGTTAATATGTGTAGCATTGGCGGATATAAATATATATATACGGTCCCCCAACGCGGATTTGGTTCTGGAGAGTAGTGTGGCTATTAGGATACTGACTCAGAGGTGTCCTCCTCCTACGTACTCGAATTTTCTGTTGGTTTAGCTATCCTCAAATTTGGGGTGCAATGATTCCAGATGACTTTGGTAAGTTTCAGCCTATGGGGATACCTTGCTTCCACGTTTCATTGTTGATACTTCAATTGGCACATGTGATCTGTCACTGCTTTTTTTTTGTGGGTCACTACGAACTGCGTGACCTAGGAAGAATGAACACCAAGACCAACATTAATTACGGCCTTTAAACGTGTGTTTGATGTATCTTGTTGTATTCGCTCCGTAATCGATGGCTAGTTTTGTCGATGGAAGACGCCCCAAGAATCCAAATGATGCGTGTGGGTCTCTGTTGGGGTTGCTGGACTCTTCTACTTCATTCATAGTCGCCTTCTCTTCAGAGGTCAACTGCGCCAAGCCAGAGTGGTTGTTTTGGGACAGTGAGAACTACATGGAAATTTTGAAGCGGTGTAGTTCGGAGTCCTATATTCCAACTATTCCACTCTCGGATGAAAACTTCTAGGACTGTCGAACATACAACTTTTACTCGTTGATTTTCTAAGTAGTTCGCAGTGAATTTCTTGAAATCCATGAGAAATATCCAAAAATTTCCACTCTGCGTCAAACTAGGGACGTGACCGACCGTATCCATGCTACCGAAACTTTTTTTTTGCGGTGTTGAAAATTTTGTAGATTTATTAGGTATAGCTGAACCTGTGCTGGGACGCTCATACCGCGGTGAATAGGAGTCTTGATAGCGAAGGGTAGAACGGAGCGTCAGTGTTCATGGGGACATGTTTGCATAGGACGCTAGCTACAAGTTAGTGACGTCACATTCTGGCGCTTGCGTAGGGTCAGTGACAGTTACGTGATGGTCTTGGGGCCGCGATTTGATGTGTCTGGTGAGTCTAATCATGCTGACTTTGTGCTGGATGACATCAAGACGCGATTCTGCCGTCAGTTAGCCAGTCTTAATCGCAGTACTGATCTTCTTGAACTTTTTAGTAGTGTGGCAAAGCTAAAGACTGAAGTTGCTGCTGGTCCTGACTGATGGTTATCTGCGAGATCCAAGTCTGGGCTATACGCAGGCTAAATGCAATACGACTGACGCGTCTGTTTAATCTCGACTGGAAGATTTGCACGGTGGCAGCCAATATACAAAATAACGTGAACTTGCTGAGCTCCATTTAGAGTCCGATTTGCTGTGGTCGATGTTCAAATAGCTTCAGATTTATTTATAATTACATATACATTGGTTTTCTATAACATTGGAGTTTCAGGATTAGTTATCGTGTATCAAAATTTGGAAATGCTTGCGCTCTTGAAATAATAACTCAAAATTCATTTTTCCAAAAGTAGGTATATACTGGGAAATTTGGGGCTTCAAATGTCAGGTGCACTGTGAATTTTTAGGCAGTCAGAAGTTTGGTGTGGCAACTACCTAGCTAAATTCACGGACGTGAACGACGCCTGGAATAAATTAGCGAAATTTCTCTGTTCATTGAAAGTTTTATGTAAGCTCCATTCGTTTAGAATGGCATGCAAGGAATGGCTTTTAATTTTTTACGTATTAGCATCATTTGTGTGAGGTTGGTGGTTCTGTATATTCTCATGTGTCTGTATAAATAAATTATTCCAGTAATTGACAATGCGTTTGTATTTTTCCCCGACAACATTACGCCTCAGCTAGGTCATGTTAGTTTGACACTTCGTTCCCTTTGAAGGTGCGTAGGATTGACCATAGAGGTATATTTACCCATCATATGTTACGGGGAGCAGCGCCTCTTCAGGATGTACTGCAAGTTATCCTTTGGTTTGTCTTGTTTTTGCGTGCCCACTATGCTTGCTTCCCTATGCTAACTCCTATTGATGATGCTGTATTCCCAAGGTTCCCATTGGGAGTGCATGTGAACCTACGAACCTCTTGTGGTTCATGCACGGACCTCCAACTGGTTCATGATTTCGAAGCTTCTGTGGTAATATTACATTGCTTTTATCTCATAGATGATAAAAATTGCAGTATATTTTAAGTTAATAATAGGAAAAATATGAATTTAAGTAGCTCATAATCTTTCACATCAATTTATTGAAATTGAAAAATTTCAACTCTGGCGTAGTTGCCCCTAAATACATTTGCTCGATCCCTTAAAACTAAACTGCATATACGGACTATCATTGAATGCAAATAGTCACTTAGGGCGAGTCTAAATAAATTCAAGAGAGTTAATGTAAAAACTCGCTGTATAATGGGCGAAGCTGGGATGTAAGCATTGGGCATTGTCGAAATGATCTCTTTCTTCACTTTGTTCTTACTCTTCTTTCCCGACTTGCTGTTCCCATGCGCGTTGATCCTGTGTGGGAACACCCTCGTGCATGGGTTCCACGTGTCTTTCGCCACACTGTGTCCCTTGCTTTTTCCTCTGTTAGATCGCCGTTGCTGTGGAGACGGAGACTAAAACTACTCAATACAATAATAATAATGTCCAAATGATCATAAAAATTTTGTTACATTTGCCGACTCCCAGAGCACGTTATTATAGTGGGTTGGGTTACTAGCGCCGCAGGCATCACGCCCGCCTCGCGCCGAATACACAGGATCGAGATATTCTCGGTATTTACACGGTCACTGGCCCAGCATTGTGCTGAGAACATGTACTTCCTCGTCAATCCTAAATCTAAGGTCCATCTGGGGTCATAGATCCCCGTAAATTTCACATCTCTGCTACTAGTAGATGGTCGCGTATCAACCGCGTTATCTCCCATTCATCTCAATAAACCTCCGAATTTACAGTTTTTCGTAGATTTCACATCGCTCCAAGTATCTC
>LQNS02278186.1:4225570-4238185 GCA_001587735.2 Parhyale hawaiensis | reverse complement strand
CTTTCCGTACTCGGCGACAACATTTTACGATATTTTGCAGCTCAAGTAGCTGGCCAGTCATGAGCGGGAGATTGAATGAAATAAATCGAAAAAATACGGTGATAAGTTCAAGAAAACAACATACGAAGGCCTGAGGTCACACACTCAAATACTTCGATTCGTCGATGTGATGTAAATTTTCTATGAGCGGTCACAGCTAAGTTTTATTTTAGTCCTATTGAGTCCTCCCGTTGTATTCTTTCATTCCTGGTTAGGTTGGTCTCAGCAAACCTATTTTAACGGGACTTCTCACTTCAGAAGGTAAAATCTAAACTCTTCCAAATCAAAATTATCCAGTCAAATTGTGTACCGTGCAGTGCCTTACGACTGCGCCCGGCTCAAGAAATACTCGAAAGCAAGAGCAATGCATTTCTAGGTGTCTAAATCTTCACCTATATAGTCTGCTATCTAGCTGTTATCCCAGACGGGATATATGTGTGGCAATGCTAGACACCCGCTGTTCTCTCGCACCCATGGGAACACCACAACTGTACGTATTGATACCGAAGAACTCTTGTTATCTTCAGTACCGTGACATGCTGAACACCAAGGATGATTTCATCTCACTTGAAGGTAAATTAGGCGGTATTATCCTATTTAAGTCTTGAACTGTGAAAATAACACCACCACCACCTTCCGTCTAATCTGAAGTCTCTAACTTCACTGAACAACACACTAGAAAAGTCGTTGATAGACATCAACTCTTTTCTCATATCTGTATATATATATGATGTGCGCGTTTGAACCTAAACGCGCTAGCTAGCTAGCGCGACGCGCAAACCACCTACAACATCCATAATCCGGCATTAAAGCCCATTCAACCTGATATAAGCCCAAATTACAGCTCAAGGTTAGGGGAGGCATTATTTAAACGATCAAGTTCTCGAAATGTTGCACTCTTCTGCAACCTGTTTTTGTTTCCCCTAACCTAACCTTATATATATATTGCACAAATGTTGAAAGTTATGCTTGCTATTAACATTACGCACAGTCTTGAGCAGATCTCTAATAGCACAGCAGGTACAATTGTTTCGGGTCAATTGATTAAATAGCTGGCAGAAGACCGACCAACAGTCATATTAATTCTCAGGGCGCAGCCGAGACGTGTTCTCTGGCGCTCTATGAGCTGTTGCCATTGCGTCAAATCATCTGAATATCCCAGGCAGAAAAGAGAGAGAAAAAACACTCACCCAAAGACGTGATGGTATGAGCATGATTATGTGTAGTTGCAGCAGACCGGCGGCGGCATAGACTTTCTTTAAGAATTCTTAATGTTTTAATCCGATTGATCGACTAATTAATAATTGAGCAAGCACGAGTAGTCGCCTGGAGCAGCTGAAATTTTTAGTTTACGGTGCGGGATTAACCCTTCGGAAGTCTTACGGGTTCTGTTCAAGAGCTTCTAAATACAAGCTGCCTGAATGTTAAAGGTTTTATTAACCACAAGCCTCATTTTCTGTACGTAAACAAGCATTCGTGCACGACATCGGCACGTATCCCTCACCTCATAAGCGGCTCTGATTAAAGTTTTAAAGTAGCGCCTGAATTTCAATTCAAAGAGACGGAACCAACGCACCTTCCTGGAGCTCCAGCCAAGTGAAACCTACTGGGATTAGCTTAACCCCCAACCCGTCCTTGTAATCGATGGTATTAATTATATATAATTCCGATTTCGTTTCGATAATTACTTCCGTCAACAAGGAGGTAATGTTTTTGTCGTGTTTGTTTGTCCGTTTGTTTGTCTGTCTGTGTGTCTATTTGTCTGTCAGCAAGATTACTAAAAAACTAGGTAATGAACGGATCTTTACGAAATTTACAGGGATTGTTAGACATGCTTAATGTAACCGATGATTAATTTTTGGTGCAAATCCGTTTATTTGTCTGCCAATTTTTTCACAGGGTCATAACTCAAAAAGTTATGGACTGATTTTCTTGAATTTACATGAGTTGTTACTTATGATACGAAGAGTAAATGACCAACTTTTTGTGATGGTCTGTTAGTTGATAAGGATAAGGATATTTTATTGACGAAATTGTATCACTATGGCATAAGAGGAGCACTGAATAGACTTATCCGTAGTTATCTTACAAATCGCCAGAAGTATGTGGTCATTAGGGAGCAGGGGTCGCAAGTTCGGAATGTGAACGCAGGAGTACCTCAGGGATCTGTACTCGGACTTCTTTTATTCAATATATTTATTAATGATATAATTTTAATTCATAGTGCCGAGACAGTCCTATTTGTAGATGACTCTCTGTTTTACGTAAATGATATTTCTCAGGTGCGCGCTGTTGCCAAAATTGAACAACTAATAGAAAACATTAGAATATGGCTCAGCAATAATAGACTTACAGCAAATGCTAATAAAACCAAACTTATGTGCTTTAGCCCCATAAAATATGATGATCTTCCTCCGGTACACTTCAACAATGTTCAATTAGAATGGGTTACAACATTCAAATATCTTGTTATAATTGATTGCAAATTGAAATTCTCACAGCACGTGTTCGAACTTTGTCACAGACTCAGTGAAGCTAAGGGAGCCATTTATTCAGCTTCAAAGTACTTATTGCAAGCCGCTCTGTTAACCTTATATTATTCATTATTTTATTCTCAAATGACTTACGTCATAATCATATGGGCTGGGGTACTGAACAGCTCCATTAAACGTATAACAGTATTGATGAACATTGTACTGAGGATAATTCTACACGTGAAAAAAGATTATAATGGTGTTCCCCAAATGTCAAGAGATGAGATGTACAGAAGACTAACTCTCCTAAAATTTAGAGATGTTTATAAGTATTTCGCCATCAAGGTCTTGCGAACGTCCATCTCGGGTGAAAACCAATTTTTTGACTCCCACTACGGACCGCTTCTTCCTGATGACCGTTACAATATTAGAAACAATAGATTCAACTTACGAGTGGTTAGATTGGAAATAGAGAAGCAGGTTGTTGTATTTCAAAGCATACAGGCGTATAATCAACTCCCTAACATGCTAGTCGAGCCCATGTCCCATCAATGTTTTAAAATTAGGTATAGGAATGACTGTATAAATCACTACAATAATTGGCATCTTTTGACGTATATCTCATAAGCAATTTTTTGCTTTGAACAGGATTGTTCACATTTTAATGTTAGCTAGCATCATTTTCAATGTTTCTTAAATGTTATTTTGAGAGCAATAAAGTGCAAAGTGTAAGTTCGTTCGAGTGTTTGTTGCTGTTTTTTATTTTAGGCTTGCGAGCGCAATGACTCAGAAAGTTATGAACGAATCTTCTGGAATATTACAGAAGCTTTTATTACTATCGCATGACATAAATGATTGGATTTTATTGTTGGATTTTAATTGGCTTAGGGGATCTTGTAGCCCGGTTGACCTGGACACAGCTTAAGTTTCCGTCTAATCTGAAGTCTTTAACTTCACAGAACAATACACAAGCAAAGTCGTTGATAGACATCAACTCATTTCTCATATCTGTATATATATTTATATATTTTTTTTCGACCGGTGGGATTTCTCCCTAACAATAGATAAGCGTATCACTAGCGATCTCATAGGGTATGAATGCAACTGCAGAATTTCCCACGCCCTTCAGTCGACAAGATGACGTCGTGGAGTTCGGTTTTGCTGCTGACGGTGTGCATCACCGCAGCCCTGGGGGCTGCTGCGCCCTCAATGAAGAGGTATTATAATCAGAAACACACATTCGTAAAATATTACAAAACCTATTATCTCCTGCATTTATTTTCCAGTTTGCATATATCCAACACAATTTTTGGAATGTACTGTAGTATGATGTATTTTCGAAGCGTAATGTACCAACATTCCTGTTGCTCCAGCAAAATCCCATCCCTATATGTTATAGCTTGCTTTAAATGCCCGTTTTATATAGAGCTATAATTTCGTGTTCAGCCCCACAAGTATCCCTTTGAGCTCTGTCATACTTTGTTTTAGTAGCCGTTTTCTGGAAACTTTCAGATACTTATGCAGTCCAAACATTCGCCTATCTCTATAGGTCGTACTCTGTTCAAACTATACAATTTTTAGTAGGTTATAATGCTAATTGATCTCATGGGCTATCCTATACCGGTATTTGAATTACATACTCTGATTAAACTGGACTTGCTGCAAAAAGGTTTCTAATGTAGCTTACTTAACCAATAATTGAGACTTACACTTCAATTTACTTGAAAGACAATGGTGATCGACATTTTAATTTATTTCACTATCGATTGAAACCGAAACCACAACTCATTCGACCGATATTGGAGATCGAAACCACAACTTATTCGACCGATAACTGAGACCGGAACCAACCTCATTCAGCCCATAATTGAGACCGAATCCACAACTCATTCGACCGATAATTGCAACTGAAATCGCAACTCGTTCGAGAGATAATTGAGACCGAAACCACAACTCAATTGACCGACAATTCAGGCCAACGCTGCGCTTCATTTGACCGACAATTTACATTCGTGTGCCGCAGGATTCCGTTGGAGCGCCGTAAGATCACCAACGTGAAGGCCGCCCTCGGGGGTCTGGCCCGCAAGTACGGCCTGGCCTCGAAGGAGGACGGCATCGTTGACATCGAGAACTACGTCGACGTGAGTATGAAAATTTCAAAATGTTAAATAGGTTACAGTGGCAGTGCAAGGAAATTCGTATTGGGAAATTTAAGAGGGGGGGGGGGGGGGTGGTGGTGGGAGATTTCAGTAAAATGTTGAGGGCTTCACAATACATTCATTTATGTATGTTGGTTACAGAGTAGCAATATTGAAAGGGCTGAGATGGAAAAGGGGCTTGGGAGCTCAAACCTGCCTGGCGCCGGTAGTGATAATTAGTTGAGATGGCTGGCAGTAGACGGACCACCAAACCCTTTCTCAGAGAGCCACCGGGACTCATGCTCCGGCCCTCTATGAGCATTTGCCGTTATGCCAAAACTAAAAGGAAAACATTTGAATGTCAAAGGGAAACTCCCAGTCAAGGAGAAACAAAAAAATCCGGTACCTCAGACATAAGCGTTGACTCTGCCAATTTAAATCCTCTTGGCGGTGTTAAAGGCAACGTGGTTCCGCTGAAAATAGCCTATTTTCACAGCAAGACTGAGCTTTTTGAAAGCTTCAGGGGTGAACCACTAAAGGTGTGACACACGATAGTAAAAAAAAAACGAATTTCTTTATCTTCACGTCCAAATTATTACGTGGCTGTGGCGATTGAGCAGAACAGAAGTGCAAAGAATTTTAAGTTATCGTTCTCTTAAAGCTTGAAAACACGCCCCAAACTTTATAAACGACACTTACCGTGCAAAACTAAACTAACGGCTAACATTTTTAGGGCTTTTTTGAAAACTCAAAGCCGTGTTCACGAGGACTCAACAAAACTTTCAGACGACGAATTAGCTGAGGAAACTCGATCTTTTGACCAGTCTTTGGGATTAACGCCAGAAACTTGACTCAGCACGTTGAAGCCGACGCTGCTGTCTGATGTTCCAAACAAGTCAAACCTCGAAATAACATAGGAATAAATAGAACGCCTCAAAGCTTAAGACGATCTGCCGAGGTGGTGAAAGTTCAATGCCGTCAGTTGTTATAGCCTGCTAGGCCTATTTTTATGTATGGGTCACATCTAGGTCAACCCACCGAACTCCCTACAAAAATTGTGAAAATTGCTCAGTTCCTGCGACCACCTTTTTGGTGGACAGATACATATATAATTCTATATATGTATTTACAAATATATGTACTTGAAGCTTCAACGAAAACATCACCTCGCTCACTACGTTTGCGGGTGCATGATAATCAGCTTTCTTTCCAGTCAATACTACCGTTTATAACGCCCGAGCCTCGTACAACAAGTTGCCAGGATTTGTAGCTCGAACGGTAGTGTATCTATGCTACCGAGTTTAAATTTGGTTCAGAACAACGTGCTGCACAACTTCGCAGAGACCTATGCTTGTTGATGTACAATGTAACCCCGGTATTGTAATGGTTAATGCGTGCAGTGGAATTTTCTAATTTGCTGGCTCGCGATCTCACATATTAATGCGAACTGGAAGCGGTTTTGTATAATAATTATACGGCAGCTTGATTTTGGGGCGGCGCGAATTGAGAACGTGCGAATTGGAAGCCGCTGCGAGATGGAATTGCTACACAGGCACAGCTCGGTGCCGAATACGGCAGTAGAGAAAAAGCACCAGGTCATCACCATCGTTCAAACCTATTCAGAAAATTGTAGGCATTTACCCATTGTCTACGGTACGTGCATAATAAATGGCTTCAGATGATTATCTGAAAATTTTCAATGTCCTATATTTTTTTCTCGAGACTCGAAGAACGTTTGCAGGAACAGTATTTTGATCTCATTGGTTGTATTCTTCTGTCCCTGCCCTCGAGATCTTTAGGAGGAGGACACGGGCTGGCCAACTGCGCGTGAGAAAGTGAAATCTCTGACAATCTACGTCTTGAGCAGTCAAGTCAGGGTGCTTTGTGCCCTGGTCTGTTGGGGTTTGGAATTCATTGCCGGCATTGGCTTTCGGTGGTGTCGGCCTGCAAGCGTTTAAGTCAGCTTTTGATGGCTTTTTGTTGGATTTTCTTTAGCAGCGCTTCGGGTTTCCGGGTGTTACAAAATGCGTCATTTAGGTTGTACTACTACCTGTCCGTGGGGGCCCGGGTGTGGAGTTTTAATCATAATACGAGCAGCAAATACCTCCCTGTCTCAGGAGAATAGTCACAATACGACGCGGTTTAAGGGCTCAAACCCCATTTTTTTTAATTACAATGCATCTTTGGGCTTCATCTCCTCATAGTTCGTCTTTTTGTTAGCTGCTTCTGTCAGAAACTTAAAGGCCATTATATTTAGTGTCTGCGATCATACATTAAACAGTATCGGATAAATCTGGAAAAAATTACGATTGGTTTATTTTTCCAATTATTTAGGAGATTTAATAGTTAGACTGGCCCCCGAATTTATCAGCCCCACACCCCCAAAGGCTAAAGGATTCTATTTGCTGATCCACAGGCCCAGTACTACGGCTGGATCGGCGTGGGAACCCCTGAGCAGCAGTTTAGGGTGGTCTTCGACACTGGGACTGCCAACTTGTGGATCCCTTCGGTTGACTGTAGTGTCATCAACGTGGCATGTCGTAAGTGGGATGTCGTACGCGTGATGCTGTAAGTGTTATGGCGTAAGTGTGATGTCCTAAGTGTGATAAAAGTGTGATGCTGTTGGTGTTATGTCGCAAGTTTGGTGTTGTTAATGTCGTAAGTGTGATGTGTAATATCGAGTGATGTCGTACGTGTGGCGCCGTCAGTGTTATGCTGAGGTGGTCGTAGCGGCGCTACAGTATCGGCGATACTGTAGCGCCGCTACATCTTCAAGCTTCTACCGGTAGCGGTAGCGCCGCTACATATCTGCTACAACGTTAGCATATGTAGCACCGCTACTTTCTAGCGTTACTTTACTACCGGTACTTTACTTTTATGCAAACAAAATTACAAAAATTAAAAAATATCAATTTATGTTAACATGTCTCGATCAGGTAAAAATAGGGCTAATATTTACCCATTCATCCAGTAGGGTTGATGCATATGAGGTGTGTTTCTTTATGGATTGCCGCGTCCTGAATCCAGGTATCGCAACCATTTTTGGGGGGAGATACTTTGGTTTAGAGATGCTTGACTTTGAAGTTCTATTTTCCCCCTATCTAATACTGAAGAGAAGGATTCGGTTAAGGATTTTCAAAGTTTTGATAGCATCTATGGGTGGTAGGACACATTAAGAAACGTTTTTGACATTTTGCTCGCAAATGCTTGGTTTTCGAGATGTTTGATTTTGAAGTTCCCATTGTTTTCCTATGGGAGAAAATACCCGGAGATGGCACTGTGGGTTAGGAAGCCTTTTTAGTAAGTTTTTTTTTTCGGTTAGGTTAACACAGTTTAGGTTATTGTGGAGCTGCCGGGTATTTTCTCCCATAGGAAAGCATTGGTAGCTTTGGAGTCATATATTTCGAAAGTTGAGCGTTTGCGAGCGGAGTGTCATTCATGTGAAACATCTTAAAATGTGTCCTATTACCTGTGTATGGCATCGGGATATTGAGGATTCTCGACAGAATTTACTTCTTCAGTATTAGATCGGGAACTAGAGCACTCTATGAGCGCATACTTCCGCTAAGTAAGGCAACGGTAACGAAGGTTCAAGTTGGCTCTAAAACCATGATTTTCTTTGTATCAATTCTAAAATCTAATCATTTGTGCCTTTTAATAGTCTTTGCATTTTCTGCAATTTTTTCCAGATCTGTTCATAACTCTTTGAGTTATGCTACGAACAAATATCATGACAAACATGAGTCAAACATACAAGCGAACCAACCGATCTGCACCAAAATTTAATCATTTGTCTTTTAATATTACCAACAACTCCTGTAAGTTTCATAAAGATCCATTCAAAACTTTTTGCGCTACTGCGCTAACAAGCAAAGTCAAACACTGCAACAAACGCACGCATGAACTAACAGATCATCACAAATATTTAGCCATTTACTCTTCGTGGTATACCTAATAACTCATGAAAAGTTCATAAAAATCCGTTCATAACTTTTTGAGTTATGGCATTGAGAAAAATGAGGCGGACAAACAAACGGATGACTCATCTGTTCCTCCTAACATACCAAACAATCCCTGTAAATTTCATCAAAATCAGCCTATAATCTTTTGAGTTATCTTGGCGACAGAGAGACAGACAAACCCTACGAAAACAATGCCTCGTTGGCGGAGGTACAAATAGAGCTTCAAAGTCAAAGATCCCGAGAAGTGGACGTTTCCCAAATGGACAGAGGTGATTGTTTGATTCAATACGTGTCAAGCTGTTGGGAAACACATTTCATATCTATCAATTTGGTTAGGCGAAGGGGTAAATACTTATAAACCCATGATGATAAATATGTAATAAAGCAATGTTTTAAGACTTATAAAATAATAATAATGATACAATAAGACTTAACACATAAGTGACGTTAATTCATAATGACTCATAACTTATACGTCTTCTAATAAGGAATGAACCCGTCTGCTACGTGAATGAACGTGTTTGAAACGAGTATCAAACGTGTTCCGTTTGGGTATGCGTTACTGGCTGATCAACTACCACATGAGTACCGCACAGTACGCAGAAAAGAGTGGAGTATCGCAAAGTTTCGCTTGCAGAGCCGTATGATAATGTTGGCATCATTAAGTAACGTTTCTCACGTTTCTGCTCACTTTAAATTGCCATTTGCTGCAAATAATTCATAAATTCATTTTAAAAAGATTCGCAAGTGAAAGAACTCCAATAGAATTTGAAACTCATGCAGTTGAAAATACTGAAGTAGAATTTCAAAGTGAATCAGACACTTGAAGTGCGAAACAGTGCGATCCGGGGCCGTCTATATCCAAATATTACGAGTTCATGAAGTTCAAAGAAAACAACGTAGTCTTTCGCGCTCAGTTTTCTTTCCAGAATTCCTAGTTCTTTCCTTCTACGAATTCCAACACAAGATTCTTCTGAATCTCTGTTTGTCTCATATCTTGCCTGTGGGGAAAGCACACATACTGATGAAAATAAGGTGACTTTCCGAGGCAATAGTGTTAATATTGGGATTTTTTATCTCATAGTTTAAAAAGTAGCGATAGTAGTAGCGGCGCTAATTTTCAATTTTTGTAACGGTAGCGCCGCAACAATTTTAAGCTTGTGGCGGTAGCACCAATACATTTTTAAGCTGGTAGCGTTAGCGCCGCTACATTTTTAAGCTGGTAGCGTTAGCGCCGCTACATTTTTAAGCTGGTAGCGTTAGCGCCACTACATTTTTAAGCTGGTAGCGTTAGCGCCGCTACATTTTTAAGCTGGTAGCGTTAGCGCCGCTACATTTTTAAGCTGGTAGCGTTAGCGCCGCCACATTTTTACTATAGCGCGCCCACCTCCGGTGTTATGTCGTAAGTTACTACATTGTATGTGTGACGTCTTCAGTGTAACATCGTAACTGTGGCAGATGGTAAATGCAGTGTCGTAGGTATAAACTTGTTCGAGTCTTGGGTGCTGCAAGCGCTGCGGCACCGAGAGGCGAAGGTTAGTCTCAAATTGACATTCTGCTCCGGCTACTTGTCTGTTCTGCTGTTCACACTATGCCAGCTCTTCAAAATTCTAGAACTACTGTAAGGCAAAAGAAAACTTCGCAAGTTTATCCACTGTAGGCAAAATGATAAATTACAATTACGTCCGTCAAGGAGGTTATGTCTTGGTCGTGTTCGTCTGTCTCTTTGTCTGTGACAAGGAAATCTCGAAAAGATATGAACGGATTTTTACGACCTTTACAGGGGTTCTTAGGCATGTAACACTAACACATGATCAACTTTACGTGATAATCCGTTCATCTGTTTGTATGTCTGCCTATTTTTTCTTAGAACGGTAACTCAAAAATTTTGGAAAGATTTTCATGAAATTTACATGAATTGCTAGATCTGATACCAAGAGTAAATGACGGAATTTTAGCGATGATCTGTTGGTTTGTTCGTTTGTCGCTGTTTGATTTTATGCTTGTTAGCACAATAACTCTAAAAGTTATTACTGGATCTTTGTGAAATTAACAGGAACTGTAAGCAATGCTGAAAGACATAGATAAATGAATAAATTCTGGTAATGTTCGGTTGGTTCGTCTGTGTGTGTTTAACTGATATTCGTCAAAATGTTTATCATCATAACTCATAAAGTTAGGAACAGATCTTCAAGAAAATTACAGAAACTGTTAATACTATCAAAAGACACAATTGATTAAATTTTGGTGCTGATACAATGAAAATCATGGTTCAGAACCAATTAGAATTTATCGTTACCGTTGCCTCGCTTGGCGGAGGTATACGCTTTCAGAGTGCCCTAGTTGTTATTTATATGATTATTAATATATTAAGTTGTTTATAACTTCCACTTCAGAATTCCACCGCCAGTACAACCACTCGCTGTCTGCTTCCTACGTCGCTAACGGGTCCGACTTCTTCATCCAGTACGGCACGGGCGAGCTGTCGGGCTACGTGTCCCAGGATACTGTCCAGGTGAGTCCAGGTGAGTCCAGTCAGCACACATTTTCCTGACTATTGAGTCTATTGCCCAGGGCCAAGATTCACTAGATTAGATTAGATTAGACTAGATTAGATAGGCGGCAGTAGACGAACCAAAAGGCCCATTCCCAAATTGACACCGGAACTTACACCCCGGCCATCTATGAGCTATTGCCATTATGTTATCAGGATGTAGAGGAATTGAGAAATGAGAGGAGAAAAAATGGAAGACGAAAGAGAAATAAGAAGGGAGAAATAAAAAAGAAGGGGGAGAAGAATCTGCTCCAATGCGATGGTCATTAATGCCCGCAAGCATGATCGATGGCCGCTGATATGCGGATCTTAAATATATAGATGGAGCGGAAATGAGAACAAGTCAGCTTGAAATGGCTATAACATTGTAGGACTTGATGTTTTATAACTAAAAACATCTCTACATTCCGAGAGTAACAAGAGCTGTGAACCCCACGCTTGTTACCGACGGTGGAACGTCATGCACACGTCCCGTACCCACCAGTCGTAAATGAACTTACAAGCGGTAACTGTTAGGTACAATACGGGCCAGGTTTTACTAACTTGCATCTGCCTTGATGAATCTGTGCACTCGCTTGTTGGTTAGGGTGGCCGAGTTGTATTCAAGGGGAGGTATAGTGACAAGATTTTAGAATATACAGTTATTTCATAGTCAAGTGAAGATCATTAAGATAACATGTACTAAATTAGAAATTTTTCTAACTTCCGTGATAAATGCTATTGTTTTTCAAATTCAAAGTCATGAATGGGTGACGGTACAGTATGTCACAAATCATTTATGTGCCAATATATAAGCTAGGCTATGTACCTATTCCAGCTAAATCGAACCTATTTCTACTTAGCATAGTCGAATATTAACTATCACCTAGCCTATTCTAACCATACCTAAAGCACACGTTCCGGTAGGTCAAACAATATACCATGACCAAGGAGGTTCAATAGAAGAAGGGAAGGCAGCCATGTTTCGCCCTACAGGCAAGGGAAATGTTTTTGTTCTTCAATAACTACTCCCCTCCCACCAATCACAGGCTCCTGACCATCCCTTCCCACCAATCGCTGGCTCCAATTCATCACTTCCCATCAATCATAATCTCCTAGCCATCCCTCTCCCACCAGTCGTAGACTCCCAACCATCCTTTTCCACCAATCACAGGCTCCGCGTGCAGCCAATCAACGCATCTTCAGCCTTACCGGAACTTTTTCCTTCCGATCTCCGTAGCCGCTGCTACCTCCTTCAATTTAACCTCCTTGATCGTGACCCAAATGTTGGCGAGTGTTACGTCCTATTCACATTAACGGCAGTGCCAGACATGCTGAGGTGCTGCTGCTGATATAGGTACATCTTATTCAAATAAAAAACGAGTCACAACGAGTAACAGCTTTCAGAAACGCCTTGCAGTTGTATTACGGTATTATGAACTACCAATTGCAAGAAATATTTAATTGAC
>LQNS02278186.1:4168239-4184306 GCA_001587735.2 Parhyale hawaiensis | reverse complement strand
TCTTGCCCTCGAAGATGTGTTGAAGTCATCAAACATAAAGGATCGTTCACAAAATATTGATTAAGGATGAAGGTTTTTGTTAAATTTGTTGTTTTGTTGCGTTTTTTGTCAAGTGTCTCTTAACTCTGCTCACCCTAAATTCATAATTATAAGTTAAATGTACATAACTTTTTCCTTATCCTTCGGATCGTACTAAATTCTTAGCATATTATTAGGTATCCCAATACCTCTTTTGTGTTAAAATTTCAGCGTTGAACCTTTTACAGTTTTTAAGATATGAATTTTTTTATTTTTGTCCCTTAATTATGCTCGCAACTGTAAATGTACCGTAAGCTAATTTTGATAAGTACTGATGTCTATAAATGTTAGGTCAATTTTTGCGCGGAGCCATGGTTGAAGAATCTAAAGCATTTGTAGATCACTTTGGTCCATTTCTTTCTGATAATTTTTATAATACAAGAAACAATAGATTCAACTTTCCTCTTTTTCCTCTTGAAATCAAAAAGTTTCGCAGTATTTCAAGGTACCTATATAAGCGTACAACGAATTGCCAAGCAAGCTTGTTGAGCCGATGTCACACTGTCTTTTTAAAGATGAATTCAAAAACTTGTGTTGCACAGTATTGCGATGTATGATTAGAGGCGACTGGTGCCTCGTTAACTCTTGAGAGCTTTCTGTAAGCTTGTGCTCTTTTGACTATAATAAACCTGTTTGAAAAGAGTTTTATTCTTTGTGAAGTGTATATCTCAACTGTAAAGAAGAATAAACTAATTCGGCTACTCAAACTTCGATGTTCCCAGTGAATCCATTTGCGGTAGGTCTGCTCTCCAAAACGGCAGTCGACGCAAGCAGTTACATTTACGCATTTTTTACCGAAACATTGTATACTCTGTTACCGAAGGACATTTTATTACCTCATTTGGAACAACTTTTTTAGATGTCTCGAGCTTACTCAGTAGTCTCACTTGTCCGACCTCTAGCAACAGTCCAAATATTTACGTGAAGGTATGGCTTTGTTCCTAAACCAATCTGGATGGGCATGTCCAACCAGTGCATTGCTTGGTTGGTTAAAGGGTGCGACAAGTTGAGGAAACCTGAAACCTCTGTGACCTACATTATTACATCATCGGTTGAGATCTCTCAGACTTTACGTGGCATTCGGCGACTTCGCCCCAAAGTTCATTTTGCCATAGTTTCGTCCTTGAAAAATCGTGATCTTTCACGTTGACTCCCCTTGAAGTGCAAAAACCAGTAGAAGATAGTAAAATGGATAGATATTGACTTTACTAAAGTATATGATATATTCAATTTAATATGACGGCTGGCTGTGCTGCAGCAGCAGTGCCTCTTCGCGCATCAGTTGCGATGCTTTAGATTTATCTTTTAATTGCGAACATTGGTGCCCTATAGTTGTCTAATTTACGTTTCTGGATGAACTTTACTACATGTGGTGCATTTAGCTATGGCTCACGCGCAACAGTGCAGTGGTGTCTCATTCTCTAATAATGTTAGTTTTTTAATACATTTCTGCTTAAATATTGAACTGACTTGATGCTTTACTCATTGATTTAAGTTAATCATGAACTTTCGTTTTAACAATACTAAATTGAAGTTTTTTGCTTTCAAGTGCCGACAATACGCTGGAAGCTACACCCCCAAAACATAACCTTTTTTAGGGAGCGTGCACACGTACGCAAAAGTTGCATCGCCAACACAATTCTGTATAGCTGATTGCGTTGCAGCGTACAAGGCTTCGGCTTGGACATTGCTATGCCACTAGAAAGAAAATCAACGGTGCAAGTCGAGTCGTTTCTTGCACTTTGTACGTAACTACCAGCAAGCTGTGGTTAAGCTTTGAGAATACCTCCAGCTTCTGAGTTAGTTCAAAGTTGCAATAAAGCATAGTTTTAGCCTAATATTCAAGCGCCATACAAAGTAGTCACGGCAACGTGACTGCCGAAACGAAAAGTGAAGTGCCTGAGCGATTTTTTGCGATATTCTGCCCACGCCCTTATAATTCTTTGCCTTATCAATCGCAGGCTCCCAGCCAATCCGCGAGCATGCCTGGCTAAGCTGGCTTCAGCTTCTGGAAAATTCTAGCTTTTGATGACCGAGGCCGTGGCAACCTCCTGTTAAAACTCTAGTTTACTCCTCTCATGGGGCATACAATAGGCCATCTGATTAGTTAGGTTATGGGAAGCAGTGCCCCTAGGGGGAATCTTGGCAGTTAGCTAGGCCTTCGGGACTTCTGTCTTTCGTGTCCACTGTGCTTTTCTCTTGTCGCGCCTATTATATTTCATCTGCTCTTCCTCTACCTAGCCTATGTTTATTTTCTTACAGTCGCCCGATCACGTTCTTAGTTTTCATTTTTAGCCTAGCAATTTTTATGATGCGTTTGCTGATTGACAATAGGTCTTTGTGTGAAACCATAGAGTGTTGTACGAAACCTGTATTGCTATCCTAGTGTCGTACGAAAGTAGGGTATGAAGTACAATAATTGACGGTTAATTTGCATCCTGTCTTACTGCAACCTCTGGCAACTTCCCACAAACTTCGAACGTCAAATTTCAGATTTTGCTCAACATTTGAGGAGGCTTCGAATGAAACTGTCGTCACACAATATGATTTCTCCGAGTAGTATGACGCGTTTCAACTTTCGCCGTTTCCTTGGAAATATTTGAGGAAATGCATGGCTTTTAGATAGGACGCAAAATTACAAACATGGGAGTAGAGATACTAGCTTAGGCTGATATTTTTACACTCCTTTTGGTCGACGTACACAGCGTTCATTCGGAATCTAAACTTGCACATTCACGAAAATGGTTGTTCTATCCACATTAAAGCGGAAGCCGATGATTAGCCCCGACAAATAAGGGAGTTCATGATGCTCTCAGACGTGAGGGTTGTCGCGACACTCAACCCTGAGAGCTCGTCAACTTCGGCGTGAAGGACAGCATGAAGTACGCCGAGATGTTCTACGAGATGACGCGCAGGAGTTGTCGGTAGAAGGAAAGACGATGGTGGTTGCGGTGGTAATGGCGGTGAGAAGCAGAGAGAGAATCCTCCGCAACTTGGACACGTTCAAGGAGAAGCCCTGGTGCGACGAGGTCCGTAACTGGTTCGAGAAGAAGGCTGTGCAGTTCACGGCCGAGTTATACAGGTTATTCGCGACCGTCCATATCCTCTCCTGCGTGCCGTACATCGCAGCGAGGAGCTGGTTGCAGTTGACCTCTGAGCCCACCGTCGAGAAGTTCTTGGAGAACTTGTGGGCCGCGCGGCTCTGGCTGGACAAGGAGCTCATCGACAGGCAGCGCAGCTGGGAAGAGAAATTCTGGAATGACACGGTCAAGAAGGGAGGACCCAAGTTCGAGAGTCAGGACTTCAACGAGGCGTACAGGGAAATGATGCTGGGGACACGTACTTCTTGACGGAAGCCCGTTGCTGTTACAGTATTTTTTTTTTTTTGTTTACATTGGAGGAGCTGGGAGGAGGGCTGGTGCAAAACGTGGAGGATTTTGACGTGTAATACTGTACATGAATGTATGTTGGTTACATATGCTAGCAATATTGGAGGGGGGGGGCTGAGCGGGCTATTAACTCGTTATTGGGGAGTGTGGGGGCTCTGACTCGTCCAAACGTGGATAGAGCATAATCCTCTATACGCACTGTGTATAATATGTGGAATCAAGTTGAAGGTTTCTTGCAGCATTGTATAAAAAGAAGTTGTGCCAGATCATTCCGTTTCGCCTACTAGCCTATATAGGGACCTTAGACCTCCCATCTGGGAAACCTGTATGCACTGGTTCGCACTACCGGCCTATTAAGAGTGTACGGCTACCGTCCATCAATAATAGTCCAACTTATGACATTCAATTACGGAAGGATCATAATGACGACTGCGACCCCTTGAGCATCCTCATCAATGCTATACAATTTGTTCTACTCCCTCGCACTGGAATTTGAATCCCAGAAACACCGGAGTTGAAATCCCCGGCATCAAAAACTAGCGACCCCGTCCAAGAAACGAACCAAAGAGCACGGGACCGCAAGTGCAGCACCCTTTTCGCCCGAGCTGCTCCGGCACCTGACAGACCATTAACATGGTCGATTGGACGCCAAAAATTAAACTCGCGAGACTTGACTTGTTTGCAACTTCCAGCACGTGCCCTAGCTTCGGTCCGTTGATTTCTAGGTCTTGCCGCTCAATCGGTTAGATTAGATAGGCGGCAGTATGGTATGGCTTCCAAAAACTCTATTTTACTCCGAAAGCTAAGAGTTTTCAACCGCACTAACGTAATCAGGTTGCTTCTAACAATAGCTACACGATTCAATAAAACAAAGCCATATCTTCTGACTAGAGTTTCATACATGTCAATCCAAGAAGGCCCAATGTAGGCACCCAAACAATAAGAGTTGCAATATTCCACCAAGCCCTAGCTATCCCGCGTAAGTTACCTCAGCCATTAGCTAGGCCTTCGGGACGTCTCTCTTTCGTGCCCACTTTGCTTCCTTCCCGATTTCGTACTTTTACTTGCTCATGCTTTATTCTGTTCTTCTTCTTCTTTCCCGACTTGCTGTTCCCATGCACGTTGATCCTGTGTGGGAACACTTTCGTGCATGGGTTCCCAGTTTCGCTTGGCGCACTATTTGTCCCTTGCTCTTTCCTCTGTGATATCATTCTGCTCGGAAACGGAGGCTTAAACTTCCTAACTATAACTAAGCCCTAGCTATCCTAGCAATATAAACAGGCATCTATTTCAACGTGGACTTTGAGCTGAGTCGCCTGTCGTAGTTTCCACCGGAGTTTTTTCTTTTTTCTGATCTTGTAACTTTCCTCTATAACGGGTCCTTGTCCCAGTGAAATTGGTCTTCATTTTTTTACAATTTTCTGTTTATTTTCTACCTGAAGTGGAAGAGTTTAAAATTAACAATTTTGTTTGAAGACAGCGCAAAGTCCGCAAAAGAAAGGCTCCTGTTCTAAAGAGTTCAGATTTCCCTATTTTAGGTTAAGTTAGGTTCATTTAGGTTACAACACGTTACAATACTTAGGCAAGTCAGGCTTGGTTAGGTGGGTCTCATCTAACCTATTTTAACGGGACTAATCCTCACTTCAGAAGGTAAAATCTAAAGTCTACCAAATCAAATTTATCAAGTCAAATTGTGTACCGTATAGTGCCTTACGACTGCGCCCGGCTCTAGAAATACTCGAAAACAAGAACAATGCATTTCTAGAGGTCAAAATCTTCACCTATACC
The DNA here is from genome assembly GCA_001587735.2 of Parhyale hawaiensis. Classification (NCBI taxonomy): domain Eukaryota; kingdom Metazoa; phylum Arthropoda; class Malacostraca; order Amphipoda; family Hyalidae; genus Parhyale; species Parhyale hawaiensis. Next base: position 4,179,051 of record LQNS02278186.1, on the reverse strand, counting down.
GCCTGTTATCTAGCTGTTATCACAGACGGGATGTACGTACGTGTGGCAATGCTGTACACCCGCTGTTCCCTCGCGCCCATGGGAACACCACAACTGTTCGTTTTGATACCGAAGAGCTCTTGTTATCTTCAGTACCGTGGCATGTTGAACACCAAGGATGATATCATCTCACTTGGCGGTAAATTAGGCCATGTTATCCTATGTAGGTCTTGAACAGTGAAAATAACACCACCTAATTAGGAGGTAAATCAGGCGATATGGTCCTTGGCTGAACACTGCTCTATATCAACGACTGTTTGCTCGGCCGTCAAAAATAACGGCAAAAATTGTGATGATACTTTTTTAACACTTTTGTTACTTAGTTCTTTACACCATACTAACTCGGAGGAAACTCCTACAGAGAAGCGCAATTCTTCTGTACGTTCAGTGACACTAAAATATTATTTATAGGGAGAGTTTCAGCTCGCAACCAAGCATAATTATGCAAGTTTTAGCTCTGTATCACAGATACGTCATGAAATCGCACTAGTCAATTTTTTTTACTCTAGCAGAAAGCTCTCGCAAAAGGAAGAAATCGCATTGGAAAAATATCATTGGCTGAATCGGAATCCTCGAGTCCTTCGCCAGTGTATGGAAGTATATTCTTCCCTTTCTTCCGTTGATTCAAGCGTCCCCTTCATTAGATAAGCAGATGTTGGATGTTAGAATAGGACAAATCAGGGTGGATAAGAATACTGCGAGAAACTGTAGCTATGTATCTTCATGGCTCGGATTTCAGCGTTGGAGGAGCAAAAAGTGCATTGTTTAAACGATCAACTTCTCGAAATATTGTTATCTTCTGCGACCTGTTTTATTTTTCACCTATCGGTTTTCATCAACGAAGCGTCACAGGATGATTGCAGTTTTTAGCCTGGCCTAATTCTTGTTTACTTTCGTCAAGCGTGACAGAATATGTACAAACAAATAGAGAAACAGATATATGTATTAGGTATAATGTATAGACCATGATTTTGTCTCAAAAGAAAATCAATTGCACAGTAAAATCTCAGTTCATACAACTGACTCTTCAACCAAAAAAATGTTTTTTTTATCAACGTCGCTTGTTGAACACAGTTGTAAATAACTAGGTCTACGTTTATTCTTAATTACTGGAAATGGTGGTTTTATATAGCACAAATGTTGAAAGTTAAGCGGGGAAACGAGTCGTTGCATAAGAGCCTTGCGTCGATGCCATCATGGCTTCTGACGATCGATGATCGGCTGCAGCCGAATACTTCTCTGGAGCCAGTTGGCCTAAATCTGCAGCGCGAGTCAGTGAGTATCGATTCCCGGGTACGGGGTGCACACATTGCACACACTCCGTTAGCACCGTACGCCCGATTGTTTCGGGTCAAGGTATCTGCCACATTAATTACAGTGTTTTATTTAAAATTTGTTAGCCTGCAGTATACGGACCAACAGGCCCACTTCCAGAGAGCAGTCAGGACTTTACAGGGATTGTCTGGCATGCTAACAGTAACAGATGATTGACTTTGGTGAAAATCCATTTATCTGTCTCTTTGTCTGTCTGTCTGTCAATTTTTTCTCACGGCCATTAATCAAAAAATTAAGGACGGATTTTTATGAAATTTACAAGAGGTGTTCTGTATATTACGAAGAGTAAATGATCAAATTTTTTGATGATCTGTTTGTTCGATCGTGGTTTTGTTGCTGTGTTGTATTTTAGGCTTGAAAGCACAATGATTAAAAAAGTTATGGATGAATCTTTGAAATTTATAGGACTTGTTATCAATGCTAAAAGATATAAAAGATTGGTGATGATCGGTTTGTCCGTTTGTATGTTTGACTTTTGTTTGTCAAAATGTTTGTTAGCAGCATAACTCAAAAAGTTATGAACGAATCTTCAGGAAAATTACAGAAACTTTTAATACTATTGAATGGCATAAATGATTGGATTTCATTGTTGATACAATGAAAATTATGGTTTCGGAACCAATTTGAAATTTTTGTTGCCGTATCCTTTATTGCATGGCGGAGGTATGCGCTCTCAGAGTGCTCTCTAGTTGTAATCTTATTCGTTTGATTCTCCCCTTTGGAGTGAATTACATCACTCTCATTTACTAATTGCTTTTGATTCGGTTGATAACTTCACCATGCTCTGCTGGAGTAATTTTACGTTAGTCTCAAGCGTCATTGGTTTGCGATAAACGCCTGATAGCAAAAAGTAAAGTCATTTTGACAGTCTTGGCCGCACCCCATACCCGGAAATCGACATACACTGACTCGCGCTGCAGATATAGGCCAACTGGCTCCAGAGAAGTATTCGGCTGCAGCCGATCATAGATCGTCAGAAGTTATGATGCCATAGACGCAAGGCAAGTCTTATGCAACGACTAGTGTCCCCCCGTACACCCCCTACTTCTTAGAAAAGTAAGTACCTCCGCGGCAGCTGTGCACATGCCCAAAGCTCAGTCAGCGCATCAAGCACCACAAGGGCTCGCCTGCCTCGCTTTAACTCGATCGAAAGTGGCGAACCCAACGTTTATGATAAATGTTCCGGCAAACTTGAGGCTAACTGGCTTAGATGATTTTGAAGCAGGGTTGACCTGGAAAAGTTTCAAGTTTTCGTACACAAGAAAAGTCGTTGAAAGACATGAACCCTTTTCTCATAAGTTTTTTTTTTATCGGTGGGATTTTTCCCTGACTGTAGATAAGTGTATCACTATCGACCTCATAGGGTATAAATACCACTGCACAATTTCCCACGCACTTCAGTCGACAAGATGACGTCGTGGAGTTTGGTTTTACTGCTGGCGGTGTGCATCACTGCAGCCCTGGGGGCTGCTGCGCCCTCAATGAAGAGGTATATTATAGTCAGAAATGCACATTCATAAAGCATTACAATCGAAGGTTTTTGCTCCATGCGTTTATTCTCCTATTCATATATGGATTCACTTCGTTGTAGATATTCACTTCTTAGGATATATTTTTTTCCAAAGTGTAAGGTACATTTATATAGAACCTTTATACTTCATTCCCTGTACGTTATACCTTGCTTTAAATATCCATTTTCTAAACAGCTAGGAATTTCTATTCACTCCAAAAAGTAACCTATCGAATTATGTCAAACTTTGTAGTATTTTCCCTTTACTGGAAAGCTGCGAATAGTTAATCGGCCCAAAGAATCACCCTCCTTTCTCTGCTTAATTACATGCCGTACCTTGCTTAAACTATATTTTTTCTATCTAAAAAGCTACTCTGCTCATTGGACTTGAGTGTTTTCCTTAACTTGCATGGCATATTCTGAATAAACTAGATTTTCTGCAAGATGTTTTTATACAGCTTAATTACCCGACATTTAATAACGAAAATGCAAGTCACTTGCACGACAATAGAGACCGACCCCACTACTCATTTGACCGACAATTTACATTCGTATGCCACAGGATCCCATTGGAACGCCGTAAAATCACCAACGTGAAGGCCGCCCTAGGGGGACTGACCCGTAAGTACGGCCTGGCATCGAAGGAGGACGGCATCGTTGACATCGAGAACTACGTCGACGTGAGTACGAAAAATTCAAAATAATAATGATTTATTGAAACTGAAGCAATTTAATTGAGTGGTGCCAGGAAACGTGCATTCAGGATCTGGTATAGGGAGAAACAGGAGTAAAATGTGGAGGGCCTTCGAAATACATATATTCATGTATGTTGGTTACAGGGTAGCGATATTGGGAGGGCTGAAACAGAAGAGAGCTTGAAGGGAGCTCAACCTCCCCTCTCCTCCCCTAGCACCGGCATTGATAGACTATTTGAGGTAGCCTGCAGTAGTCGGACCAACAGGCCCATTCTCAGAGAGGAGCAGAGTTTCATGCTGTGGCCCTCTTTTAGCTGTTGCTGTTATCTCAAAACTAACGGGAAAATATCTAAATGTCAAAGTAAGACCCCATAGCCGAGGGAAAACAAAAACTTGGGCGGCACCTCAGACAGCAAGGAGCGTTGACTTGGCCACTTTGAATTCTATTGCATGTGTTACAGGCAACGTACGTGATTTCGTTGACTTGGCTGAAAATATTCGCCATAGCAAGGCCGAGTTATCTGAAAGTTTTAGGGGCGCTAGTCCAAAAAGCAAATTACCTTATTTTCACGTCCGGATGCGTTGCAATGTCCAATTAATAGATGAAAAGTGCGAAGAATTCTTAGTTATAACTCAACTTCTACAAAGTTTGAAGCGATACCTAAGACTTAATTAACTGCATTTGCTCAGCAAACTGAACTGAGTTATAGATAGTTATAGTTAGGAAGTTTAAGCCTCCGTTTCCGAGCAGAACGATATCGCAGAGGAAAGAGCAAGGGACATAGAGCATGCCAAGAGAAACGGGGAACCAGTACACGATGGTGCTCCCACACAGGATCAACGCGCATGGGAACAGAAAGTCGGGAAAGAAGAGGAAGAACAGAATAAAGCATGAGCAAGTAGGAGTATGAAATCGGGAAGGAAGCAAAGTGGACACGAAAGAGAGACGTCCCGAAGGCCTAGCTAATTACTTAGGTAACGTACACGGGCCTCTCGGGGTTGCATGGCCCTGCTTGCATAGGATGGACGAACCTAAGCCAACCTCACCTTAACTAACCAAACTGAACTGTCAACTGAGAATTATTCTACACTTTTTTTTTTGGCGAAGTCAAGGCTATGTACGTTTACGAGGGCTCAAGGAAACTTACGGTCAACTAACTGAGGAAACGAGTTCTTTTGACTAGCGCGTGCACCAGCTTCAAGAGCCAACGACAGGAACTCTACTCAACGGATTGAATCCTCCGACCTCAAAATCAGTTTGTTTCCAGCCAGGGCCGTTCATAATGCCCAGACCCAATCGCAATTGTATTAAAATTTATCACTTGTTATCCGATACAGCTCACTATATGTATTTTACTCATAGGCAGCCGATAACTGCCTATAAATTTGCTCGTACGTGATGCGAGGATTTGTAACTCTCGCACTATTGTATCTATGCTACCGAGTTTAAATTTGTATCGGGACAACGCGCTGCACAACGTCGCCTCTGTTTTGGTTGGTAATGCGCGTTGTGGCAGCGGCATTGCAGTGGTTAATGCGTGCAGTGGAATTTTCCAAATCGCTGGCACGCGATGCCCCAAATTAATGGTAATCAGGAGCGGTTTAGTAGAAAATTATAGGTTGATATTGGAGCGACGCGAATTGGAAGCCGTTGCAAGATTTATGGATATTACCCAATTGCCGAACTAACTCAATTTCCGAACAAACTGTTATTATTTGATAACTGAAGGTAATAATCACATCATATAATAACTCTATGTTCGGAAATAGTTCGGCAATTGGGTAATTCCCATAATTGTTGTGCAAGCACACCTCGGTGCCAAATGCGAGAGCAAAGAATAAATACCAGGTCATTTTCATCGTTCAAACCCTATCAGAAAATCACAGACATTTACCAGATGCCTACAGTGTAAAATTTCCGATGGCAATATTATTTCTCTTAAGGCTTGAGCCACGTTTGCAGAAACAGTATATAGAGCTCATTGGTTGTATTTTTTTGTCCCTGCTCTCAAGGTCTTTAGGAGGAGTACACGTGCTGCGGTTGACGCGCACTCTTTCACTTTAGAGACTGTTAGATGCAGAACTTGTCAGTTCAGTCGGTGCTTTGTGCCCTGGTCTGTTGGTGTGTGGAATTTATTGCCGGCATCGGCTCTCGGTCGCGTTGGCCTGCAGGCGTTTAACTCAGCTGTTAATGACTCTTTTATGGATTTTCTTTATCAGCATTTCGGGCTTTCCGGTGTCGCAAAAGGCTTCATTTGGGTTGTAGTACCTGTCCGAGGTGGCCTGGGTGTGAAGTTTTAATAATATGGGCAACAAATACCTCCCTGTCTCAGGAGTAGTCACGATACGACCCGATGCATGGGCTCAAACCCAACATTTTTATTAATCGCAATGCATTTTTTGGCTTTAACTCCTCAAAGTCCATCATTTTGTAAGTTGTTTCTAACAGATAATCATTGGCCATTATATACAGTGTCTGCGATCATACATCAAACAGTATCGGAAAATCTGCCGAAAATAAGGATTGGTTTATTATTCCAATTATTTAGAAGATTTCGTTGTTGCGCTGGCCTACGAATTTATCAGACCAACGCCTCCGAAAGCTAAAGGATTCTATTTGCTGATCCACAGGCCCAGTACTACGGCTGGATCGGCGTGGGGACCCCGGAGCAGCAGTTTAGAGTGATCTTCGACACTGGATCTTCCAACCTGTGGATCCCTTCGGCTGACTGTAGTGTCATCAACGTGGCTTGTCGTAAGTATGATGTCGTACGTGTGATGCTGTAAGTGTTATGTCCTAAGTGTGATAAAAGTGTGATGCAGTTGGTGTTATGACCCAAGTAGAATGTTGTGTGATGTCGTATGTGTGGCGCTGTCACGGTTATGTCGTAAGTACTATATTATAAGTGTGATGTCTTCAGTTTAACATCCCGAGCACCAATGGCTCGTGGGCCCAACATGGGCACCAGGTAGGATATGGGCAACTGCTGGCCACAAATGGGCATAATCTGGGCTCTAACTGGGAACACCCGAACTGGGTTCTACCATGTCTCTACCATCTGGGGCCCATGCGGTCTTTCCCATCGTTGGAAATGAGTGGTGTTTTCCACAATGGTAAAAAGTGGGCTTCCCAGCTGTATTCCTCATACGAGCGTTGGTGGGTAAACATACCTCATACCCAGGTGGGCACCAGTGGGGCTACTCAGATCGTATGGTGTTTCCCTAATGGGTGCCACATGGGCATCCCAATGCTACCCCATATGAATGATATCATGGGCCTTTCCATATCGGACCAACGTAGACACGAATGGGTTTTCCCAGTGAGGGCAAGGTATAGTGATTCCCACATGAGTAACAAATGGGCTTCCCTGCGACATCCCATATTACCAATTTAGTGGGTCTTCCAATATCACACCCATATGGAATTTCCCAATATGAGCAACATTGGTGTTTCCCACGAGGGTAACGGATGGACTTCCCAGCCGTATCCCATATTAGCAATTTAGTGGGTCTTCCCGCTTCACACCCATTGGGGATATCCCAATATGACCAACATATGGTGTTTCTTACGTGGGTAACGGAAGAGCTGCCCAGCTATATCCTACATTGGCTAGTGTTTTGGATCTTGTATTAAGATACAATTTGTCATCTAAACATGAAAATACACGTTGTCTTCAAGTTACAATGTAGTTTATTGCATACACCGCAAAAATATTTAGAGCTTTAGCTTTTGGAATAATCTGACGTGTCATGTAAATAGGTAAATAGGTCTCCGTGGCAGAGTCGCTAAGGCGTCAATGTAAGGTAAGTGGTATCTGTAGGTTGTAGGCTCGATCCCAGGCTACGCATAGGATTTAGTGGGCAATTCTTGGGGAACTTCTGGGATATGCATGGGAAAAGTTTGAGTCTCCCACGAGATACCCATCCAAAAACTTTTCGAAAAGAAGCTGGGACCCATAGGGGCTTCCCAGATGGGCCCCATTGGAAACATCCCTTCTAGTGCCCATATGGGCATAAGGAGAGGTATTTCCAATGGGGCCCATCTAAGAAGCCCATATAGGGCCCAGCTCCTTTTTTAAAAACGTTCTTGAATGGATCCCTTGTTATAACCCAACCCATAAAGGCTTCCCACATGGGGCCCGTGGTTAACATCCCCCCTCATGTCCATGTGGGTTGCACTACATGGGGCCCAGCTGGGATATGCATGGGCATATATTGGTTTTCCCACGTGGAATCCATTCAAAAACTGTTCTTAAAAAAGCTGGGACGCATTTGGGCTTCCCACATGGGACCCCAATGTTCTTCCCCCCCTGGGCCCCACGTGATCCCCATCTCCATTGTTGCTCCGGGGCCGGATGCACAAACGCCTTCTAAAGTTACGGTAACGTAAACAGTACAGTTCCTTGAAGAAGTACCGATATCGCCGCTCAGATTTTGTCCCTTTCTAACTCCGACTTTCACAATGTTGTGATCAAAGTGGTTTGAACCTCCAACCGACGCACACCTAAATCAAAGACAGACTCAGATGTTCAATTGAAGAGTAAAAATGTAAAGCTTCAGCAGTTACATGGTAGCATTCGTGTCTGCAGCTGTACAGTTACGACGCTTGTAACTTTATGAGGCGTTTGAGCTTTCAGCAGCAGGATCGTAAGTGGCAGATGGTAAATTCACTGTCGTAAGTGTAAAATTGTTCGACTCTCGGGTGCTGAAAGCGCTCCAGCACCGAGAGGCGAGGGATAGTCTCAATTAACTCTCAGCACTGGCTCCGGCACCGAGAGGCGAGGGATAGTCTCAAATTAACTCTCAGCACCGGCTCCGGCACCGAGAGGCGAGGGATAGTCTCAAATTAACTCTCAGCACCGGCTCCGGCACCGAGAGGCGAGGGATAGTCTCAATTAACTCTCAGCACTGGCTCCGGCACCGAGAGGCGAGGGATAGTCTCAAATTAACTCTCAGCACTGGCTCCGGCACCGAGAGGCGAGGGATAGTCTCAAATTAACTCTCAGCACTGGCTGCTTGTCTGCTCTGCTCTTCACGCAATACCAGCTTTACAAAATTCTAGAACTACTGTAAGGCAGAAGAACACCTCGTAAATGTACCCACTGTAGGCAAGATAATAGCTTATAATTACCTCCGCCGAGGAGGTTATGTCTTTGTTGTATTTGCCTGTTAGTCTATTTGTTTGTCACAAGGAAAACTCGAAAATTTACGCACGGTTTTTTACGAAATTCACAGGGGTTGATAGGATGGTAACACTAAAACATGATTAACATTAGATGAAAATCCGTTCATCTGCCTATTTTTTCCTAGTACAATAACTCAAAAGTTTTGGACGGATTTTCATGAAGTTTACGAGAGTTGCTAGGTTCGTATATAACCAAGAGTGAATGACGAAATTTTAGTGCTGATCTGTCGGTCCGTTCGTTTGTCGCTCACTAAACTGTTAATACTATCGAAAGACCCAAATGATTAAATTTTGGAATTGAACAAAAATCATAGTTTCAGAACCAATTAAAATTTATCGTCACCATCGCCTTGCTTGGCGGAAATATGCCCTCTCAGAGTGCTCTAATTTCTATTTATATGATTAATAATATTTTTAAGCTATTTATTGCTTCCACTTCAGAATTCCACCGCCAGTACAACCACTCATTGTCTGCCTCCTACGTCGCCAACGGGTCCGACTTCTCCATCCAGTACGGCACGGGCCAGCTGACGGGCTACGTGTCCCAGGATACTGTCCAGGTGGGCCCAGTCCTCCTACGTTGCCCTGACTTCTGGGCAATGATTCACTATCGCTACAGCATTATATAAATTAATATTTTATAAAGGACAACATCTCTACATAACTACAGGACTGGACCTTTCATTATTTACTTAATAACAATGTAGGACTTAATCTCTTGTAACTTACAACATCTCTACATTCCGAGAGCAACACGAACTATGAACCCCACGCTTGTTATGGTAAAACTTTATGCACTCACTCCGGTACTTCCGGTGGTAAATGAACTTACAAGTGGTAACTGTGAGGTACAGTGAATCTGTGCACTCGCTTGTTGGTATGGGTTGTTATATTGTATTCAAGGGGTGGTATAATGATAAAATATTAGATCTTACCGCTATTTCATAGTCAAGAAAAGATCATTAAGATCGCGTCTACTAAATTAACAAACTTTTTAACTTCCTTGATAAATGCTATTGTATTCAAGTCATGCATGGGTGACGGTACAGTATGTGACAAATCATATATGTGACTATGTATAAGCTGGCGAGGCTAAATCGAACCTATTTCTACGTAGCATAGTCTCATACTAACTAACATCTAGCATATTCTAACCTGGCCTAACGCAGGGAAGGCAGCCATATTTCGCCATACTGGCAAAGGAAATTTTTTGTTTTTAAACAACTCTTTCCTCCCCCACCAGTCACAGGCTCGTAACCATCCCTTCCCACCAATCGCAGGCCCCAGTGCATCACTTCCCATTAATCAATATCTAACTATCCCTCTCCCACCAGTCATGGACCCCCAACCATCCTTTTCCACCAATCGCAGGCACCCAGATTCTCGTTCAGCCAATAAACGCATCAGCCAGGCTTCAACCTTACCAGAACTTTCTGCTTCCGATCTCCGTAGCCGCTGCTACCTCCTTCAATTTAACCTCTTTGACCCTGACCCACATGTTGACGAGTGCTACGTCATATTCACATTAGCGGCAATGCAAAAAAGTGCAGAGGCACTGCTGGCTGATATAGGTACATCTTATTGAAATAAAAAAAGAGTCACAACGAGTAACAGTTTTCAGAAACTCATTGCAGTTATATTACGGTATTATAAAGTGCCAATTGTGAGAAAAATTTAATTGACAAGCTTTTTTCACTAGGGACCCTTGAAAATTATGAAAATATCGGTTTACGTGATGCCATAGCACGTGTCGGGATTCCCCATTGCACTTCTTATGTCTTTACTAAGTATTGTTTTAGTACTAATCAATGCCTACTAAATTAAATTGTAACGTTGCTTATTTACCGGCAGCTACTTGGCCACCGAGCAGCCGTTCACCTCATCCGTCGAAGAACCTGCATTCCTGCAATCAATGATATATCTAAAGTATAGATATTAGGTCGACTAATCATATAAAATTTAACGTTTCAGGAATTCCTCCCATCTTCAGAAATCTAAAATATTCAGGTAACCTAGTAAACTAAAACAGAACTCTTTTTTATTGTCAA
>LQNS02278186.1:4155685-4166505 GCA_001587735.2 Parhyale hawaiensis | reverse complement strand
GTTGACATCTGGACCCTCCAAGCTTGCTCCATTCAGTTGCATTTTAGACTTACTGCGAGCAACATCTTAGCTCCATGATATGTTGACAATAAAAAAGAGTTCTGTTTTAGTTTACTAGGTTACCTGAAAATTTTAGATTTCTGAAGATAGGAGGAATTCCTGAAACGTTAAATTTTATATGATTAGTCGACCTAATATCTATACTTTAATATTTTTCTGAGCTTTGTCACCTTTTTTTGTCAATGATATATCTGTTTTACTTCGACAGTTCGGCGGCTACTTGGCCACCGAGCAGCTGTTCGCCGAAGCCGTCAAGGAACCATCACTGACGTTTGTGGCAGCGTCCTTCGACGGCATCCTTGGCATGGGATACCCTAGCATCGCAGTCAACGGCATCTGGCCCGTGTTCAACACCCTCTGGGACCAGGGACAGCTGCCAATGAATGTCTTCTCCTTCTTCTTGAACAGGTATGTAGGAGTTTCTCAACCTCTTTTTGAAAGTGCATAAGCTCTCCACTTTTTTCCTTCTTCTTGATCATATGACTATTCTTGTTCTTCAGCCTCTTCTTCCTTCCTGAATAAGAATTGTATGGTGCATAAACTTCTTGATCTGAAGACAATGCAAGTTTTTTATCTTCTTCTTGAGTAGAAGAATATACGACTTCTTCAACACCATCTAGAATATATAGCTATACAAGTTCATAAACCTTTTCTCCTTGATTAAACAATATTCTTGTTTATAACTTTCTTAGTGAAGCAACCGTGTAAGATTCTCAGCCCCTCTATTTCTGGAATGGAGGGGCTGAGTTTCTGAGCCTTAATTTTCGTGAACAGGAACACTTCTTAACTTCCTCCCCTGCTACTTCAACAGGCAAAATCTCTGGCTCAATATCTTCTGGGCTTGGCAACTGTGTTGAGTTATCCCAGCCTATCTTGCCTTTCCAGTTTGGTAGTGGGTGATCTCCTCAGTTCTTGAGTTCACTTTGTGACGTAGTGCTTTATTGACATATTTTCAACCTCTCCTGCTTTTTGAGCAGGTAGCCTAGTTCTAGGTGTTGCTCAAATGACTTTCTAGAGATTTTTCACTTTTTTCGTACAATATTCATAATGGAAAAAATCTGGGAGTTCTTTAACATTGCATTCTTTCAACGGGGTTACTAGGTAGCTACTGGAATAAAAATATCGATGTTCAAATACTCTCCTTCAACTGGTAACCATGTATGGTTTCATAAACCTCTCTTCCTACTTCTTCTTCTTCTTCATAATCCGTAATGTCGACATTTGATGATATCTTCTTGGTATCTGTGACTCATTTTACTGTATTTTGACGTTTTTGTATATGACAGTCTGCACAGCATTGGCAGCCTACTGTACTTTCCCGAAATTATACCTTTTTGTAGGAAAGAAGGATGAGAGGCATACCTACGCAATTTGTGCTAACCCGCTTCTTGGGTTTCCAGGGACGTGAATTCAACGATCGGCGGTGAGCTCGTCCTGGGTGGTTACGATGAAGCTTACTTTGAGGGTGAGCTGCAGTGGAATGACGTCACCCGACAGCGTTATTGGGAACTGCAGATGGATGGGTGAGTGCCCTTGACAAAAATCTCATTTTGCTTGAAAAATTTCTCTGGCCTTACCATATTATTGAAACCGTATTATCAGGATAAGCATTTCTAGAAGTTGGGAGGCCAATTGAATGGGATAGTATGTACTGTACGATCGGTATCTGGAATGAGTATTCTATAGGTGCCGATGAATGAGTAGTAGAGGTAATGTCAACATGAAAGCACGTCTCAACTGGGAAGCCCTGGTGTCAAACCCACAAGCACTGGTTCCCGCTGCAGACATATGCCAAGTGGCCCCAGAAGCGTGTATTGCTGGCTTTTGCTGGTCGAGTAAGTAAAAACTAAGTAGCTGTAGGGGTACCAAGTACTACCTAAATCCGGCATCGGGAATGAATAGTGTTCCACAGGTAGTGACGAATGAGTACTCACGTGGGGAGATGATATATAGGAGATATACTCACATGTTCTGGTAAAACTGCTAGGATTCGGAACTTCTCAGTTTCTCAGATATTCATTGACATTTAACCGAGCAAATTTGAGCAGTTAGTCTCTTTGAGTTTGATCAGTTTCATAGTTTTGGATTTACTCAAGCGATGAAAATTTCACGAATCCACCCGTTCTCCCCACAGAGTGAAGTACGGCGGAGCGGACGCCGGCGTGTGTGTGGGCGGCTGCCCCGTCATCCTAGACACCGGCACCTCCCTCAACACCGCCCCCACGGAAGAGGCTCAGATCCTCAACGAGCTTATTGGAGCCATCCATTTCGTGGGGCCTGAGTGGCTGGTGAGTTGGGGTCACAATGGGGCCTAAGGAGCAGGTGAGAACGTTCCACTGGGGCCAGAGTGGCTGGTAAGATGGGGTTCCATTGGGGCCAGAGTATCTTGTGAGTTGGGGTCACATTGAAAGACTGACTGGGTGGTGAGTTGGAACCCCATATGGGGCTGTAAGGCCAAAACTCGGGATGACTTCCTGCCGAAAAATGCTCTCTCACCCGTGTAATTGTAATATTAATGCTGTAATTTAATCTATAATATAATACTATTATAAAAGTATAATACCATCTGTCACAGATCAACTGCGACAAGATCCCCGATCTGGAGAATCTGGACTTCACCTTGAACGGCATCGATTACGCCCTGACTGGTGAGTTGTAACCTGTCTAGTACCCCGAATGGCTAATTCTAACTCGTAGAGTACCCTTGACTCGTGAGTTCTATCTTGTGACAATACCCCTAAGTGGTTCTATATCTCTTCATCTCCATCAAGTTAATTACTTTTTGTAGTATAAAACAGTTTCATCCGAAATTGAGAATGCATCCTCATCTACTATTTGTATTCATGTTTGACACATTTTTTCAAATGAGATAAGCAGTGGATGCAGCCTTATCCACCACTTACATCTCCATATTTTCGATTATTTCTCTAAGGTAGATCATTCATCCTAAGCCACAATTATTACTATTTGCTTCACATAATTTAACATGTGGCTGGTGAGTTGGGGTCACATTGGGACCTGAGTGGCTGGTAAGTATTGATCTATTGATCCAGTCAATATAATTTAACATGATTTGGGTCATGTACTCTCATTTACTGATAATTTATATTTAATTCACTTTATTTAAGCCGAGATTGGAAATGTTAACTCACCCCGTTTGATTGATGTACATGTATGGTGAAGTATTTCCCCTGAGATATGTAATGCATCCTTAAAAAAGCATTAATTTATATTGGTTTGACACCATTGCACCCGAGATGGGGAATTCATACTCATTTACCATTCTATCCAGTTTTCAGAGTGCTTCGCCAGAGGTGGGGTTATCATCCCCATCTACCCATAAACTATTTACCTATTTATCATATGTTATTTCACTCGAAAAGGGAAATTAATGCTCGTCTACTAATTCTATGAAAGAATTATAANAGTAGCATCTAAGCACCGAAATGACGATTTAGCAAGCCAAGCACTCACTACAAGAAATACTTATGTGCCCAGAGGCGCTCCCCTTTACCAGCGTTCGCAACTAGCTACGAGAAATACAAGCAATAACAGCCACTTTGTAGTGAAGCTTACACTTCCTAAGTAAGGTCGGGTGAGGACAAGCCGCTAACGAGAGTCAAATGAACGCGTTCTTTCGGCACCGCGTCCGAACGTGTCCTTCAGCTTACATGTGCACTCTAGGTAAAATTCTGTGTTTCAGGGATGAGTGATGACTATAGATGCTAATCATGCGTCTACAAGAGGGCCCAGCCGTCATAAATTTTTACGGCAGCAATTTGTATTTAGGGTATATTGTTGGTGGTTCCACATTATTTTACGGTAAAATAGGTCTCATTCCTGCAGGCGTGATCGTCCATTAAAGAAACGCATGTTGTACTGCCACAAATTTTGAGAAAGCTAAATACCCCTCCCCCCCCCCTCAGCAAGGTTATTATTAAAACTTCACGCTTGAGCTCCCACGGACAGGTAATACAACTCAAATGAAGCATCTTGCAACACCGGGAAGCCCTAAACGCTGCTAAAGGAAATCCAACAAAAAACCATTAACAGCCGACTTAAACGCCTGTAAGCCAATACGACCAAAAGCCGATGCCGGCAACAAATTCCAAACCTTAGCCGACCAGGGCACGAAGCGCCGACAGAACTGATTAGTTCGACATATGACAGCCTCCAAAGTGAAAGAGTGCGCTCCGCAAGCAGCACGAGTCTCTCTCCCAAGAACCTTGAGGGCAGGGAGAGAAGAATACAACCAATGCCTCTCATTATTGTACACTTTATAAAACATACATAGTTCGGCTACTCTTCTCCTGTGGGACAGGTTCACCAGATCATTATCAGCGCACAGCCTGCTAGCTGAACTAACAAGTCGGTCCAACAAACGCAAGTGAGTGTCAGTAGCTGAAGCCCAGACCGGTGAGCAATACTCTAGCACAGGCAGTAAAAAAGCATAAAAACATCTGCGGACAATCTGACTGTCACCAAACACAGAATTCACCTTACGCAGGAGCCCAATCTTAGTGGAAGCACGTGACACCAACCTCCTAATATGCGGCTCAAAAGTAAGCTTCTCATCAAATACAACAACTAGAATCTCCAAGGAGCTAGACTCCTGAAGCAAAGTTTCATTAATCTCCAGTTGGGGATGCTGCGGTACAAGTGTCCGAGACCGACTGACAATCATCGACTTGGTTATACTGGCATTCAGCTTCATACTCCAGGCCGAGCACCATGCACTAATGCGTGACAAATCCCTATTCAGAGACTCAGCGACAGCATCACGCAGGCGAGGAGCAGGTATCACTGCTATCAAAGTGGAATCGTTGGCATAGTTGATCATCGTGTTTTCAAGCGAAGAGAACTTGTCACTAGTATAGAGAACGAACAGCAGCAGGCAAGCACACTGCCCTGAGGGACGCCAGACCTCACCGCGCTCAATACGACGTCAACAGACACACTCTGCGTTCGCTCAGAAATAAAATCGCGAATGATTGACAGAACCCTACCACACACACCAAAGGACCCCAGCTTGTATAATAGACCCCTGCGGTTAACCCTGTCAAACGCCGCGCTAAAGTCCAACTGGACAAGGCGTGCTTCCGAGCTACAATCCAGCGCAGACTTTAAATGGTGTGACGCCGACAACAAAGCGCATAACAACCCAAGCCAGTTCTATACGCAAACTGACCAGCAGGCAACAACCCTTTAACCTCAGCGTATCGACCAAGCTTACCAGCGATCAATTTCTCGAACACCTTGGACAAAATGGGCGTCAGGGTGATGGCTCGATAGTTGGCCACATAGGGCGACACCGGACCCATGGGAATAGGAGTAATGTTCCCAGTGCGCCAACAACGAGGAAAATTTCCTAACCGTATCAGGTGCCGGAAAATCACTGCAAGCTTGGGGCTCGAATATCACTTTAGAATTGGTACACGGTGAGTAGCACCAAGAAAATATAATTCAATCAAAAGAATTGGCCGGAAATGCTCAGGGCTCACTGTAACCTGGCCACTAGCCGATAGTTGAACCTCAAGCGTCGAAATTTGACTTCAGTGTAGACTGAATAGAATTTGGCGTCTGTTCAATGTGGAGTTGCAATTGCCTCGTGAAGATTCAGCTAAAGAAAAAAGCGTGAGCTAAATGGATTATGCGCAAAAAAAAAAAAACGAAAATTCTAAACAAAACTGAGCCTCTCTCACTGCTACTATGAAATTTAGCTAAAAATAATATGCGATATAAGTGATGCCCGCCACGATTTAAAACTTGATCAAAGATACCGCCTTTCATCTACCACGCCCAGAAGAAGCAGTATCATCGTCATATAAAAAAGTAATGAGCTATTTCTCAAAGTGAAATTCAGAAAATGCAGTATTTCCCCTTTTGACAATATATATATATATATCAGAAACTATATTTATATTAGATAGGCGGCAGTCGATAAACCAAAAGGCCCATTCCAAAGGAGACTCCGGAACTTACGCCCTGGCCCTGTATGAGCTATTGCCATTACGGTATGTCAGCATGACATAGATGGCTGAGGAAAAAATTAAGAAAAACTGGAAGAATTTTAGCCAAAAAGACAATCATACATGCTCGTAAGCATGATCTATATATAGCCGCTGATATGCGGATTTTGGAGACGTCTACTTAGTTGGGGCGAAAGAGGAAGAATATGGATTATGGGAGCCTCTGACGCTTTGGCCGTTAAGAGTTTGTTGCTGCTGGAGATGGAGTTCTAAGCTGAGGAGGATGTCTCTCCCTATGTTTCTGAAAAGGATTTTTGATGAGGTCAAGATGATTTGATGATTTTTGACTCTAAATTTTTCCTTTCCTTGCCATGCATGTCCGTTTCGCTCTTGCTCTTGAAGGGCGGGTGACGGGTCTATATCTTCTAAATTTCACGTTCCACTTTTCTCTCTATTTTGAAAACCTAGTAAGCGTACCGTTTACTACTACGCGACATCTTACCCTAGCCTACCTTTTACTGCATACTGTATTTCATACTTTCAAAAGCATTTTGAGCCTTAACTCTGGGCAACTGACGTTTCTCATAATAGAAAATAGTATCAGTGTCATCCCATTATAACTTGTAGGCATTGTGCGAGGAACTCTCTACAAACAAGATTCTAATTCCCTCTTATGTTATTCTTTAGTATTATTCTTACGTTAGCATTAAGAAAGAAAACCTCGGAGTTCTGTGCCCTAATGTTGTTGGAGACAGCATCCATATGAGAAATAAATGGGATTAAGATTATTATGAACGCATTGACTATCTCTGCACCGACAAGGTCGGAGGGGAGTCTATTCCAAATATTCACTATGAAATGCGGAAAGAATTGGTGACTTAAGATTGTTCTTCGAGCTTTATGATTGAGCTTTTGACCGTTGTTTCGCAAGCGATCATCAACGTCTCTTTCAAAGAGTCCCGTTGTAGACACGTCGTTGAAGCTATCCGCAAATTCGTCACCGTAACTCCATGGGATGAAATTTGATGGCATCTCAACATGTTTTCAGCGGTTGAATTTTCTCCTATCTAAGCCCTCAACAGCGTGACAGGGGAACAACCAAAAGAGAGAGCAATGAAGCAAGTGCAGGGCGACCAACATCTTTGCGTTGTTATATATAGTGGATGATAATCAGCAAGGTTGTGACTTTGCATATACTGTATGCAAATGTTCTAAAAAATTTGCATGTATGTATAATATTCATATATTATGTACTTGCATAAAAGATGCCGATCGTTCTTGCATAAAATATGCACGTGCATATTATATGCAAATTATACTTTCATAAAATATGCACGTTCATATTGTATGAAGTGTGGTAAATATGCAATGTTCAAAAAGTGCATATAATATGCAAAATATGCATACAGTGTTTCCGTGCATATGCAGCATATTATATGCAAGTCAGGGTCACAATACTAATAACCAGAGTAATGGTAATACTAATAATAGTAGTTAAAAGCAAGAATCAAAAATATCTTAGCATCCGTAGTAAAATCAGTAAATTTGCTTATGATACTAAGCTCTGTCAGCCTGCCACGAAAAGAGCCGAGCTCCAACAAGACCTTGACCACCTCATGGAATGGAGCACAACGTGGCAGATGAGCTTTAATGTCGACAAATGCTCAGTATTGCACGTGGGGCCGGAGAATTCATCTCCTCATCCCCATCTCATGGAATGGAGCGCAACGTGGCAGATGAACTTGAATGTCGACAAATGCTCAGTAATGCAAGTAGGGCTGGTGAACTCTTCCACTCAATTGAAAATGAATGGGATGGAATTGGCCACTGTCACCCAACAACGTGACTTAGGAATCACTATTACAAACAAACTACAACACAGTCAGCAAGTCGACAAGAGTGTGAAAATGGCGAGCAGAGTACTTGGATTCATCACCAGAAACTTCGATTACAAGTCCAAGGACATCATCGTCCCACTGTACAAGGCATTAGTGAGGCCACACTTAGAATTTGCTGTTCAATTCTGGTCACTACATCTGGGCAAAGATATCAATTAGACTACATGTAAAGAATCCATGGCTGAGCAACGAAATTGTTCCCTCAGCTGCGAAATGCGAAATGTACCACCCCTGTGAGTACCTAATAAAGTTGATTGATTGAAACACTGCATTTCTATAAGATCGTTTCCTCGTTAAATAGCGATCTGTCTTCCTACATGGAAACGTCTAGATACTTACATTGTTGGCACCTGTTTTTTCTTTCTTTGTTTAGTTTCTTTTATAATCTTTATTGCACCTCGCAAGGTGCTTTCAGGTAGATTGAAGGTGGAAAGAACCAGCTGCCACTGACTGCCTTCTTGTTGGGATAGAAACGCATTGACTTTTTCGTCCCAAACCATTTTGGGACTTTCAGTTTACAAAAGCCCATCATTTCAGTAGCGCAGAGTATTATGTGTTCCCAAGCTATAATATAGTCAGCCATTTGTGATAAGCGCTTGATACGCTGTTTTTCAAAGAGTTTGGCTGTGTCGCTGACTGCAGATCCAATCAACAAATTCGATATCAGGACCGTAAAAGTAAAAAAGAAGCAAACCAGCAAAATGTAGCCTAAAATTGGAGTGCCCACGTTATTGTCTTGTGTAATTTCTGAAGAGCCGGTCTCCCGGACCATCATCATCATAATTTGCAGCAAACTGGAAGGGAAGTTAGGGAAAGTGTTGTTATTTTCAAATATGACCTGAAATGCAAGGGCAAAGCCGATCAAAAGGCCCGAAAAAGCCAGCAGGAACTTCAAAATCGACTTGGCTACTCCAAAGAACATGAAGATGTAGATGCTGAAGCGAAGAAAGCATCCAAGCAGCGTCATAAACAGAATCCAGACAAATAATATCGTAATAGTTGCAAAGTTCCTTTCCATTTCGTTAGCAGAGCTATCTGTCTCTACTTTGCTCAACGAAACGACAAGCGCTGACAACACAAGCACCATAGTCCTGGCAAGCGTATCCCACTGCAAGAAATGCCTTTCGACTTTACAGCAGCTCTGCAAAAAATGCCTTTCGACTTTACAGCAGCTCTGCAAAAAATGTCTTTCGACTTTACAGCAGCTTTCAACTTGCCAACGACATCGTCGTCTGCAATTGCATAGCAGCGTTATCAATCTCGGGATCAAATTCAGGACAATCACAGTAAAAATAAGCCCACGATAGAGAGTTGACGTAGCAAACGTCCCATTAGCTTCGCTAAACGCAGTGGACGTAGCAAACGTCCCATTAGTTTCGCTAAACGCAGTGGACGTAGCAAACGTCCCATTAGTTTCGCTAATCGATCTAGGAAACGCTTCGAGCACGAATGTAGTGTACATTACCAAGAATATAAAATACAGCGCAAATATCGTATAATAAAACCACTTTATCTTGGACCAGTTCACTTGGAGAAAGCTTTCAATCAGTGGATGATCCAGCAAGCATCCCTCAGAAAATGAAGCCAGTTCAGAAATCAAGGAACCTCTGTATTCCAGATTGTTGTCGTTTTCATCCATGTCATCTTTTTCATCCTCATCTTCTTCTTCTTCGTCTTCAACTTCCACCCCATTATCCCGAGGCAAGAGAATGGAGTAGTCGAACTTTAAACAAAATTCTTTCTCATGAGGTCTTTTTGCGTTGCTTGAAATCTTACCATCAAATAGTTCTCTGAGGAATCTTTCGCCCGAAGCAGAAGTTTTCAGCAAAGATAACCTCGATTTCTTAGGGGAGTTTTCTTTATCAAGGTGATCTCCTGCTTCTACGAGTAGTTTTAAACATTCAGTTGAGTCGCTACAGATGGCGTAGTGAAAGGGAACGTAATCTTGTGTACACTCCTTATCAAGGAATTTTTTTTCCTTTATTTCCTCCTTTTTAAGAAGGACCTCGAGACATTTTGGACTGTCAAATTTGCAAGCAATGTGCACCGTACTGAGTTTTTCCCCGTTTAAACGGCATGCATCAGCTCCTTTGTCGAGAAGGAATTCCATAGCTAGATGCAGTCCCTTTTCTATAGCTAGAATGAGAGGAGTTTGATCTTCAAAATTTACGGCATTAATGTTTATTCTTAACCTTCCAAGAAGCTTCAGGCACTCGACCACATCGGATTCACGTGGCTGGTGCGTACTATATCGATTGTAGTTGATAAAAGCGCAGTGTAACGGCGTGTTTTTGTAAGCATCAACAGAGTTAGCCATATCTCTGCACTCCTGAAATGAGAGGATTTCTTTCAGGGTCCTTGGAGATTGAGATAGGGCAGCCAAATGGAGAACAGTCCTGTTCTCCCAATCTGTGCTCTTAATACCAGAGTTTTCAGCATTAGTCCGCAGCGAGCTCTGTAATATGGAACTATTTGATGATAGACCTGAACTTCTGAGCAGCAGACTTGTCATGGTGCTGTTCCCCTTGCTAACTGCAAGATGCAGAGGTGACTGATATTCTTTGCTGTTATTGTCCATCGCATGGATATCCGCTCCGTGTTCCTGCAATGAAGTAACATATACCAATGTACTCGGACAAAAAATTAGAGGAGAGTTCGACACAAGAAACTGACTTCTCATCAAGCACAAAAACACATGTTCCCATCGAATGTTCATTGTTAGAGCTGGCTGTGGCGTGAGACAAACTACGTTGCAGAAGGTGTATATGATGTGCGCGTTTGGTGGATGTTGGAGGTATTAGGCCGTAATTTCGGGTAAGTTGGACTATATTCGGGTTTAATGTCGGGTAGGTTAGGGCAGGCAAGGACTGTTTTTGTTTTCCATTTTAAAATT
>LQNS02278186.1:4141830-4155585 GCA_001587735.2 Parhyale hawaiensis | reverse complement strand
CCCCCCGTCTCTTCCACTGGCACCGGCACTGATAGACTAATTTGAGATAACCTGCACTAGACGGACCAACAGACCCATTCTCAGAGGGAAGCAGAGTTTCATGCTGTGGCCCTCTTCTAGCTATTGCTGTTATCTCAAAACTAACGGGAAAATATTTAAATGCCAAAGCGAAACCCCATAGCCAAGGGGAAACAAAAACTTGTGCGGCACCTCAGACAGGAGAGTCGACTTTACCACTTTGAATCCTCTTGCAGGTGTTACAGGCAACGTGGTTTCGTTAATTTGGCTGAAAATAGTTTTCACAGCTAGACCGAGTTTTCTGAGAGTTTCAAGGGCGCTAGTCCACAGAGCAAGTTACCTTATCTATAACTATATGTATTTTACTCGTAGGCAACCGATAAATATAGATTTCCGACTGGGGGCCACATAAAAGTTTGCTCGTACGTGATGCGAGGATTTGTAGCTCGTGCACTATTGTATCTATGCTACCGAGTTTAAATTTGTATCGGGACAACTCGCTGCGTACAATGTCGCCTCTGTGTTGGTTGGTAATGCGCGTTGTGGCCGCGGCATTCCAGTGGTTAATACGTGCAGTGGAATGGGCCAATTTGCAGGCACGCGATGTCCCAAATTAATGTTAATCAGGAGCGGTTTAGTAAAAATTTATAGGTTGATATTGGAGCGACGCGAATTGGAAGCCGTTGCGAGATTTATGGGAATTACCCAATTGCCGAACTAACTCTATTTCCGAACAAACTGTTATTATTTGATAGCTGAAGGTAATAATCACATCAAATAATAACTGTATGTTCGGAAATAGTTCGGCAATTGGGTTATTCCCATAATTGCTGTGCAAGCACACCTCGGTTACGAGAGCAAAGAATAAATACCAGGTCATCTTCATCGTTGAAACCCTATCAGAAAATCACAGACATTTACCCGATGTCTACAGTACAAAATTTCCGATGGCCAATGTTATTTCTCTTAAGGCTTGAACCACGTTTGCAGAAACAGTATATGCAGAGCTCTTTGGTTGTATTCTTTTGTCCCTGCTCTCAAGGTCTTTAGGAGGAGTACACGTGCTGCGGTTGACGCGCACTCTTTCACTTTAGAGAGCGTTAGATGCTCTTGAACAGTCAAGTCAGCCACGAAACACGGGACCAGACAACCACACACCTTAAATAACGGCCGTAGCCGAGAGCCAGCGCAACCGGACGTCCGCAAATTGAGTCGACAATTACTGAGAAAATACCTAAAAGAATAACAGCGTTTCGGGCTTTCCGGTGTCGCAAAAGGCTTCATTTGGGTTGTACTACCTGTCCGAGGTGGCCTGAGCGTGAAGTTTTAATAATAATATGGGCAACAAATACCTCCCTGTCTCAGGAGTAGTCACGATACGACCCAGTGTAAGGGCTCAATCCCAACATTTTTTAAAATCATGATGCATCTTTGGGCTTTAACTCCTCAAAGTCCATCTTTTTGTAAGTTTCTATGAGATAATCATTGGCCATTATATACGGTGTTTGCGTTCATACATCATACAGTATACGGAAAATCTGCCGAAAATTCCGATTGGTTTATTATTCCAATTATTTAGAAGATTTCGTTGTTAGGCTGGCCTACAAATTTATCAGACCAACGCCTCCGAAAGCTAAACTAAAGGATCCTATTTGCTGATCCACAGGCCCAGTACTACGGCTGGATCGGCGTGGGGACCCCGGAGCAGCAGTTTAGAGTGATCTTCGACACTGGATCTTCCAACCTGTGGATCCCTTCAGCTGACTGTAGTGTCATCAACGTGGCATGTCGTAAGTATGATGTCGTACGTGTGATGCTGTGTAATGTCCTAAGTGTGATAAAAGTGTGATGCAGTTGGTGTTATGACCCAAGTATAGAATGTTGTGTGAAATCGTATGTGTGGCGCTGTCAGGGTTATGTCGTAAGTACGATATTATAAGTGTGATGTCTTCAGTTAAACATCCCGAGCAACAATGGTTCGTTGGCCCACATGGGCACCAGGTAGGATATGGGCAACAGCTGGCCACAAATGGGCATAATCTAAGCTCTAATTGGGAAAACCCGAACTGGGCTCTACCATGTCTTTACCATCTGGGTCCCAGGAGGTCGTTCCCATCGTTGGAAATGAGTGGTGTTTTCCACATGGGTAAAAAGTGGGCTTCCCAGCTGTCCCCCTCGTGCGAGCGTTGGTGGGTAAACATACCTCATACCCAGTTGGGCACCAGTGGGGCTTCTCATATGGGCATCGTATGGTGTTTCACAAATGGGTACCACATGGGCATCCCAATGCTACCCCATATGAATGATATCATGGGCCTTTCCATATCGGACCCACGTGAACACGAATGGGTTTTCCCAGTGAGGGCAAGGCATAGTGATTCCTACGTGAGTAACAAATGGGCTTCCCAGCATAATCCCATATAAGCAATATAGTGGGTATTCCCACATCAGACCCATGTGGGTTCCTCTGTCTTTCCCCTTTTGGGTGGCATATGGTGATTCCCACGTGGGTAACGGAAGAGCTGCCCAGCTATATTCTACATTATGTAGTGTTTTGGATCTTGCATTAAGATACAATTTGTTGTCTAGACATGAAAATACACGTTGTCTTCATGTTACAGTGTAGTTTATTGCATATACCTCAATAATATTTACAGAGATTTAGCTCTAGGAATAATCTGACGTGTAATGTAAATACGTTTCCGTGGCAGAGTGGCTAAGGCGTCAATGCAAGGTTAGTAGTATCTGTAGGTTGTAGGTTCGATCCCAGGCTAGGCATAGGATTTAGTGGGCAATTCTTGGGGAACTTCTGGGATATGCATGGGAAAAGTCTGGGTCTCCCACGAGATACCCATCCAAAACCTTACCGAAAAAGTAGCTGGGACCCAGATGGGCTTCCCAGATAGGCCCAATTGGGAACATCTCTTCTAGTGCCCATATGGGCATAAGGAGAGGTGTTTCCAATGGAGCCCATCTGGGTAGCCCATATAGGGCCCAGCTCCTTTTTTAAAAACGTTCTTGAATGGATCCCATGGGGGAAACCCAACACTTGCCCAAGCACATCCCAGCTGGGACCCATATAGGCTTCCCACATGGGCCCCGTAGGTAACATCCCTCCTCATGCTCATGTGGGTTGCACTACATGGGGCCCAGCTGGGAGATGCATGGGCATATGTTGGGTTTCCCACATGGGATCCATTCAAAAATGGTTTTTCAAAAAGCTGGGACGCATTTGGGCTTCACACATGGGGCCCCAATGTTCTTCCCCACTGGGCCCCACGTGATGCCCATCTCCATCGTTGCTCCGGGGTCGGATGCACAAACTCCTTCTAAAGTTACGGTGACGTAAACTGTACAGTTCCTCGAAGAAGTGCCGATATCGCCGCTCAGATTTTATCACTTTCTAACTCCGACTTTCACAATGTTGTGATCAAAGGGGTTTGAACCTCCAACCGATGCACACCTAAATAAAACAGACTCAGATGTTCAATTGAAGAGTAAAAATGTAAAACTTCAGCTGTTACAAAGAAACAAAACAAATGTCATTTATTATCTCGTATACAGGGTACAATGGATACACCAATCGAGGTTTTCTTTATGCCTTAATTCTAGAATTTTGAAGATCCAGTATTGTGAAGAGCAGGAGAAGCAGTCCGTGCTGAGAGTCAATTTAGGATCCCTCATCGTGCATCGCCTGGCCTCTCGATGCTGGAGGGCTCCACGCGGTATAAATCCGTAGCGTCCGTCCGGGGAATCGAACCCGGGCCTCCGTTGATGTGATGGCGAACCGTTGTCACTTCACCACCGAGAGGGTGGCAGCATTCGTGTCTGCAGCTGTACAGTTACGATGTTTGTAACTTTACAAGGCGTTTGAGCATTCAGCCCCAGGATCGTAAGTGGCAGATGGTAAATTCACTGTCGTAAGTGTAAAATTGTTCGAGTCTCGGGTGCTGAGAGCGGTCCAGCACCGAGAGGCGAGGGATAGTCTCAAATTAACTCTCAGCACTGGCTGCTTGTCTGCTCTGCTCTTCACGCAATACCAGTTTTTCAAAATTCTAGAACTACTGTAAGGCAGAAGAAAACCTCGTAAATGTACCCACTGTAGGCAAGATAATAGCTTATTATTACCTCTGCCCAGGAGCTTAGGTCTTTGTCGTGTACGTCTGTGAGTCTATTTATCTGCCACAAGGAAAATTCGAAAAGTTATGAACTGAGTTTTACGAAATTTACAGGGATTGTTTGGCATGTTAACACTAACACATGATTAACATTAGATGAAAATCCGTTCATCTATTTGTATGTCTGCCAATTTTTTTTTTTTTTTCTACACTAACTCAAAAGTGTTGGACGGATTTTCAAGAAATTTACGAGAGTTGTTAGGTTCGTATATAACCAAGAGCAAATGACGAAATTTTAGTGCTGATCTGTCGGTTTGTTCGTTTGTCGCTCACTAAACTGTTAATATTATCGAAAGACCCAAATGATTAAACTTTGGAATTGAACAAAAATCATAGTTTCTGAACCAATTAGAATTTATCGTCACCATTGCCTTGCTTGGCGGAAATATGCCCTCTCAGAGTGCTCTAATTTCTATTTATATGATTATTAATATTTTTAAGCTTTTTATTGCTTCCACCTCAGAATTCCACCGCCAGTACAACCACTCACTGTCTGCCTCCTACGTCGCCAACGGGTCCGACTTCTCCATCCAGTACGGCACGGGCCAGCTGACGGGCTACGTGTCCCAGGATACTGTCCAGGTGGGTCCAGACATTCTACGTTTCCCTGACTTCTGGGCAAAGATTCACTATCACTACAGTGTTGTATAAATTGATGTTTTATAAATGACAACATCTCTACATAACTCCAGGACTGGACCTTTCATTATTTACTTAACAATGTAGGACTTAATCTCTTGTAACTTACAGCATCTCTCGATTCCGAGAGCAACACGAGCTATGAACCCCACGCTTGTTACGGTAAAACTTTATGCACTCACCCCGGTACTTCCGGTGGTAAATGAACTTACAAGTGGCAACTGTGAGGTACATGAATCTGTGCACTCGCTTGTTGTTATGGGTTGTCATGTTGTATTCAAGAGGTGGTATAATGATAAAATATTAGATCATACCGCTATTTCATAGTCAAGAAAAGATCATTAAGATTGCGTCTACTAAATTAACAAACTTTTTAATTTCCTTCATAAATGCTATTGTATTCAAGTCATGCATGGGTGACGGTTCAGTATGTGACAAATCATATATGTGCCTATGTATAAGCTGGCGAGGCACCTATTCCAGCTAAATCGGACCTATTTCTACGTAGCATAGTCTCATACTAATTAACATCTAGCCTATTCTAACCTTGCCTAACGCAGGGAAGGCAGCCATATTTCGCCATACTGGCAAAGGAAATTTTTTGTTTTTAAACAACTATTTCCTCCCCCACCAGTCACAGGCTCGTAACCATCCCTTCTCACCAATCGCAGGCCCCAATGCATCACTTCCCAGCAATCAATATCTCCTAACTATCCTCCTCCCACCAGTCATGGACCCCCAACCATCCTTTTCCACCAATCGCAGGCTCCCCGATACTCGTTCAGCCAATAAACGCATCAGCCAGGCTTCAGCCTTACCAGAACTTTCTGCTTCCGATCTCCGTAGCCGCTGCTACCTCCTTCAATTTAACCTCTTTGACCGTGACCCACATGTTGACGAGTGCTACGTCATATTCACATTAACGGCAATGCAAAAAAGCGCTGAGGCGCTGCTGCTGCTGATACAGGTACATCTTATTGAAATAAAAAACGAGTCACAACAAGTAACAGTTTTCAGAAACGCATTGCAGTTCTATTAGGGTATTATAAAGTACCAATTGTGAGAAAAATTTAACTTACGAGCTTTTTTCATGAAATGCCTTGATCTAAGGCTTCTAGCGGCCCTTGAAAATTATGAAAATATCGGTTTACGTGATGCCATAGCATGTGTCAGGGTTCCCGATTGTACTTCTTATGTCTTTACTAAGTATTGTTTTAGCACTAATCAGTGCCTACTAAATTAAATTGTAAAATTGCTTATTTTCCGGCGGGTACAACGCCACCGAGCAGCCGTTCACCTCATCCGTCGAAGAACCTGCATTCCTGCAATCAATGATATATCTGTTTTACTTCGACAGTTCGGCGGCTACTTGGCCACCGAGCAGCTGTTCGCCGAAGCCGTCAAGGAACCATCACTGACGTTTGTGGCAGCGTCGTTCGACGGTATTCTGGGCATGGGATACCCTAGCATCGCTGTCAACGGCATCTGGCCCGTGTTCAACACCCTCTGGGACCAGGGACAGCTGCCCATGAATGTATTCTCCTTCTTCTTGAACAGGTGACTGTGGGAGTTTCTCAAACTCTTTTTGAAAGTGCATAAGTTCTCCACTTTTTTCCTTCTTCTTGATCATATGACTATTCTTGTTCTTCAGCCTCTTCTTCCTTCCTGAAGAAGAATTGTATGGTGCATAAACTTCTTGATCTGAAGACAATGCAAGTTTTTCATCTTCTTCTTGAGCAGAAGAATATACGACTTCTTCAACACCATCTAGAATATATAGCTATACAAGTTCCTAAACCTTTTCTCCTTGATTAAGCAATATTCTTGTTTATAACTTTCTTAATGAGCAACCGTGTAAGATTCTCAGCCCCTCTATTTCTGGAATGGAGGGGCTGAGTTTCTGAGCCTTAATTTTCGTGAACAGGAACACTTCTTAACTTCCTCCCCTCCGACTTCAACAGGCAAAATCTCTGGCTCAATATCTTCTGGGCTTGGCAACTGTGTTGAGTTGTCCCAGCCTATCTTGCCTTTCAAGTGTGGTAGTGATCCTCAGTTCTTGAGTTCACTTTGTGACGTAGTGCTTGATTGACATTTTTTCAACCTCTCCTGCTTTTTGAGCAGGTAGCCTAGTTCTAGGTGTTCCTCAAATGACTTTCTAGAGATTTTTCACTTTTTTCGTACAATGTTCATAATGGAAAAAATCTGGGAGTTCTTTAACATTGCATTCTTTCAACGGGGTTACTAGGTAGCTACTGGAATAAAAATATCGATGTTCAAATATTGGTTCTCCTTCAACTGGTAACCTTGTATGGTTTCATAAACCTCTCTTCCTACTTCTTCTTCTTCATAATCCGTAATGTCGACATTTGATGATATCTTCTTGGTATCTGTGACTCATTTTACTGTATTTTGACGTTTTTGTATATGACAGTCTGCACAGCATTGGCAGACTACTGTACTATCCCGAAATTGTACCTTTTTGTAGGAAAGAAGGATGAGAGGCATACTTACGCAATTTGTGCTAACCCGCTTCTTGGGTTTCCAGGGACGTGAATTCAACGATCGGCGGTGAGCTCGTCCTGGGTGGATACGACGAAGCTTACTTTGAGGGTGAGCTGCAGTGGAATGACGTCACCCGACAGCGTTATTGGGAACTGCAGATGGATGGGTGAGTGCTTTTCTTGAGAAAAATCTCATTTTGCTTAAACAATTTCTCTGGCCTAAGCATGTTGTTGAAGCTGTATTTCCAGGAGAAGCATTTCTAGAAGCTGGGGCCAATTGGACGAATGGGTAGTATGTTCGGTATCTGGAAGCTGGGGCCAATTGGACGAATGGGTAGTATGTTCGGTATCTGGAAGCTGGGGCCAATTGGACGAATGGGTAGTATGTTCGGTATCTGGAAGCTGGGGCCAATTGGACGAATGGGTAGTTTGTACGGTATCTGGAATGAGTATTTTAGAGGTGCTGATGAATGAGTAGTAAAGGAAATGTCAACTTGAAAGCACGCCCCAACTGGGAAGCCCTGGTGTCAAACCCACAAGCACTGGCTTCTGCTGGAGACATATGCCAAGTGCCCCAGAAGCGTGTATTGATGGCTTTTGCTGCAG
The DNA here is from genome assembly GCA_001587735.2 of Parhyale hawaiensis. Taxonomy (NCBI): domain Eukaryota; kingdom Metazoa; phylum Arthropoda; class Malacostraca; order Amphipoda; family Hyalidae; genus Parhyale; species Parhyale hawaiensis. The sequence continues at coordinate 4,147,643 of LQNS02278186.1, read as the reverse complement.
TCGAGAAGTGAAAACTAAGTAGCTGTAGGGGTACTAAGTACTTCCTAAGTACGGCATCGGGAATGAATAGTGTTCCACAGGTACTGATGAATGAGTACTCACGTAGGGAGATGGTATACCTATTGGAGATAAATTATAATACTCGCATGTCATGCTTTTAAAACTGCTAGTACTGGGAACTTCTCACTGATTCTCAGATATTCATTGTCTTTTAACCGAGTAAATCCGTGTAGTTAGTTCTTTGAGCTTGATCTTTTTCATAGGTTTGGATTTGTTCAAGAGGTGAAAATTTCATGAATCCACCCCTTCTGCCGACAGAGTGAAGTACGGAGGAGCGGACGCCGGCGTGTGTGTGGGCGGCTGCCCCGTCATCCTGGACACCGGCACCTCCCTCAACACCGCCCCCACCGAAGAGGCTCAGATCCTCAATGAGCTTATTGGAGCCATCCACTTCGTGGGGCCTGAGTGGCTGGTGAGTTGGGGGTCATATTGGGGCCTGAGTGGCTGGTGAGTTGGGGGTCATATTGGGGCCTGGGTGGTTGGTGAGTTGGGGTCATATTGGGGCCTGGGTGGTTGGTGAGAAACTTCCACTGGGGCCTGAGTGGCTGGTAAGATGGGGTTCGATTGAGACCTGAGTATCTGGTGAGTTTAGTCATATTAGGGCCTGAACGCCTGGTGAGTTGGGATCACATAGGGGCCTGAGTGGCTGGTGAGTTGGGGTCACAGTGGGGCCTGAGTGGCTGATGAGTTGGGGTCATATTGAGGCCTGAGTGGCTGGTGAGTTGGAGTCGCATTGGAGCCTGAGTATATAGCTAGTAAGTTGAGAGTCTCACTGGAAGACTGACTGGGTGGTGAGTTGGAATGCCATAAGGGGCTGTACGGCTAAAACTCGGGATGACTTCCTGCCGAAAAATGCTCGCTCACCCGTGTAATTGAAATACTAATGCTGTAATTTAATCTATAATATAATACTATTATAAAAGTATAACACCGTCTGTAACAGATCAACTGCGACAAGATCCCCGATCTGGAGAATCTGGACTTCACCTTGAACGGTATCGATTACGCTCTCACTGGTGAGTATAACCTGTTAAGTACCCCGAATGGCTAATTCTAACTTGTAGAGTACCCTTGACTCGTGAGTTCTATCTTGTGACAATACCCCTAAGAGGTTCTACATCTCTTTATCTCCACCAAGTTAATTACTTTTTGTAGTATTAAACCGTTTCATCCGAAATTGAGAATGCATCCTCTTCTACTATTTGTATTCATGTTTGACGCATTTTTTTAAATGAGATTAGCAATGGATGCAGCCTTATCCACCACTTCATCTCTATACTGTCGATTATTTCTCTAAGGTAGATCATTCATCCTAAGCCACAATTATTACTATTTGCTTCACATAATTTAACATGTGGCTGGTGAGTTGGGGTCACATTGGGACCTGAGTGGCTGGTAACTATTGATCTATTGATCCAGTCAATATAATTTAACATGATTTGGGTCATGTATTCTCATTTACTGATAATTTATATTTAATTCACTTTATTTAAGCCGAGATTGGGAATGTAACTCACCCCGTTTCATTGATGTACATGTATGGTGAAGTATTTCCCCTGAGATATGTAATGCATCCTTGAAAAAAACATTAATTTATGTTGGTTTGACACCATTGCCCCCGAGATGGGGAATTCATACTCGTTTACCATTCTACCCAGTTTTCACTCACGAAGCGGTCTCCACCCCAATAGTAGGGGTAGATGGGTATTTGATAAATGGATAAATAGTATACAATAAAGTGAGCTTTTCCCTTTAATTACGAGCAGATGATTAAGATACTTTCTTAATATTACAATAATTAGTATTTCAGGTGAGGAATACATCCTGGTGGTTTCGGAACCAGGTTCCCCTGACGTGTGTCTCTCCACCATCGGGGGACTGGACGCGCCCTATGGGCTGTGGATCCTGGGAGATCCTTTCATTGGCATCTGGTACACCGTGTTCGACTTCGACGCCAACAGGATCGGTTTCGCCAGATCCGTCCCTCCCCCCAACAGGGTGTAGGATGCGTCCGCTGAATCCAGTGTCCCATTTCAGTCAAAGCTTTCCAGAATAATCCAATAGAAAGATCAATTCCAAAAACTTAATTAGAGGAATCGTCATTTGGAAAAAACAGAAGTTTTTTTTTTTTTTGGCTTTGCAGAAAACGTCCTGTGTAATTTATTCATACCTAAAGTCTAATGAAATTGAAAAGTTTCACCGAAAAATCATGGAAAATTTTCTGAGTCAGGGGAAGAGTTTTCACTGAACTTTCAGAGTCGTCAGTAAAATGACGTAATTTTTAGCCTGCTACGGCAAGAAGCGCTCAAAAGTGAACAACTCGAAAACTCAAATTTTTCACATTGGCTTCATATTAATGAATAATATTATCTGTAGTTGTTGGACAACATTTACTCCGAAAAGTTACTCAATAAATACAGGTCACTAAATATGTTTTCATTTCCTTTGATAGTATATATAACAAAGTCATAAAAACGGTGGTCGCAATGATAATAACGCAACAAAAGTAAGGCAATTTTTTTATTGACAGAAAATCAAAGTGTTATCGCATCAAATCATTATTATTTATGTATGTTTAGTGGTCATGATTTGCAAGCAAAGAACAACATAAATGTAAAAAAGGCCTATAATTTCTTGTAAAGGAGTCACAGCAATGTAAAATATTATAATAGATCAAAGATCACGTATCATGAATCATCTCGCCTAACTACGGTCGGGATCATATCGTATACACTTGAGTTATATATATATATATAAATAACTTATCTACCGCACACGTACCGTGCAGTGTAGACAATGTCTACTCTGAATTAAATATGCTAATAGCTACCTACACTTTTATTCTATTGCAACGTAATTGTGACAGCTGGTATGATTATATTACACTAAACTCTATTCATGCATTGAGCTCTGTCGCTAAATGACATCTTTTGCATAATCTTCTGCCTCACTGAGGTTTTCCCTTGCACGACGACTGCAGGTCGTGACTTTATTTTCATTTCATAATGGCAATAGCTCATAGAGGGCCGGGGCGTAAGTTCCGACGGCTCTCTGGTCATGGGCCTGTGGGTCCGTCTACTGCCAGCTATCTAATCTCACCCGATGCTCACCCTGATATATCTCTGTCGTGCGCGAACCATAGATTTGCGCCATCGATCCATCTCGCTGCGCAAACGGTGGATGTTGTAGGTATTAGGCCGTAATTTCGGGTAAGTTAGTATATATTTGGGTTTAATGTCGGGTAGGTAAGGGGAGGCAAGGACTGGTTTTATTCTTTTTCATTTTAAAATTTGAACCATCGGTTGTTTGGGCAGCGCGACCGATCGCGCAAATCCATCGATCGCACACAACATCTTTATAAAATACAATTACATATTAATGAAATACATATATAGATAATATGCAGTATCTAATCTCTATTCACATAAACTTTGTCACGTTGCCGTTACTACGACACGTATAAGACACACATTTATTGTTCTCAGTTCATAATAGATTTTTTTTCTTTTTGCGATTCATGTACTTAGCCTACAAACAATAAAACTGAGAACGTATCCATCTAAAAGTGATTCAACACTTGCGGGATACCTAGTAGTAAATGAAATTCAGTGAAGTCATTTTAAAAGCGAGATTGCAAGTGCAAGTTGCTTTAATACATGTTATAATATTTCGCAATGTAAGAAGCTCTGACAGTACATGATTCAAAACAATGTTATTCCTTACAGACAAAAATTGGCGATCGTACAGTAGTTCTAGTCATAACTCAACAACATTTGATGTTAGGGTCCTACAGAAGCATACAGATCAAGACAATGGGTTTTGAAATGTCTTTTAAATTAATGATGCGACATTGATTGCACTAATTCGTCGGGGCGTCGATTGAAGGCTTGAGCGCACTGAAATACAGCGAAGCTTCTTTCAATTTCAAGACTAATGTTAGGCAGATTAAGTCTAACATTTCGAGTGTCATAATTATGGGCAGAGAAAAGTGAGCTAAAGTGTAACTATACCGTGCAAAATCTCGAGTATTTAATACTATTTTTATATCTACTGTAATTGTTGTGAATGATAATTACATGATGGAACCTCTCCATTTTGAGGAGCAGCCCGGAACTGTACGGTTGATCTGATAAAAAATGTAAGACCGGCTAACTGTCTTTTAGATCAAACCTCAAACTGGACTAATATATAGAGCATGAATCGGGTAACAATCAATTTGAAAGCATTAATTTACTTCATGAAGCTCGTGGCATACAAGTTTTTTTTTTCATTAATATTAAAGTGAAATTGTTAATATAGGTATGGTTATTTGTTAATGTGTCCTTATCATACAAGAAATTAAATGCTTCTCACAGTCACAAAGTTGTGTAGTAAATTAAGTGCTCTTCACAAATTCAAAATGTAATTTGAATGCTATTCACAAAGTCACACAATAAATTAAACGCTTTTCATAGAGTCATGCAGTAAATTAAATGGATTTAAAAAGTTACGCAAGAAATTAAATGCTTTTACCGAAGTCACACAGTAAATTAAATACTTTTTCACAAAAATTCAATGCTTTGCTGAGCGTCCCGCAGTAAATTAAATCTCTTTACAAAGTCACACGGTAAGTTACATGCTTTTTACAAAGTTACACAGTAAATAAAATGCTTTCTACAAAGTCATACATACGTGCTGTCTGATACAGTCGAAGTAGAGGGCAGAATCACATGAGGATGAGCGTGATAGTACATGGGTGATTCTCGAAAGGTACAGGCTCTACATGCTTTATGCGGTTTTTCCGTAAACTAATCAAGGAGGAAAAAAAAAGGCAGTTCTTCAGTATTTTAACAAGGAAATTTTGGCTGAATGATGACGTCACAATCGTCATTTTCTTGTTTTCATCATAAGTTGGTATACAGGATACGAGTTTCATCTACATAGCTCCAGCCGCACGAAATTTCGCCGGTACTTAGTGTAATGACTTTTAAAATGGCTCTTTAAAATGAAATCAGCCTGGAAGTCCTCCTTCTTTCAACAACGTAAAGAATATGCAGTACAAGCCTCGATTAAATTTAGGACTTGCTTGTTAATATTTTCTAGCTATGCTCAGTCGAAATATTTTTTTCTCGTTACATGAATTTGTTCATGGCACAACGCTGATGGCTGAATGATGACGTCACAGGAATCTCGGGGCAGAGAGCTGCGCTTTGAAGCTGTCCGTCTGTGTTTCCTTTAGTCTGTGATTTTACCGTTATGGTCAGAATTATTGCTTTTCCCCGCCCATCACAAGAAGTAGCCTGCAGAGATCTTGTCCATCTCTTTGTTTTTTTTTTTATTCTCCTTGTATATAGATACTGATGGTTCCTATGATTTCAACCAAGGCATACAGGTAAAGTTAACTTGAACGTACACACCAAGCGGGAAACCAACATAATTATGTACAGTGACTCGTGTTGCAGATGGATGCACACTGGCTACGGAAGAGTGCACCGCTGTAGTCGACCACACATTGTCAGAACTGTGTCCTCCGAAACCAAAGAGCTGATGAAGCAACTGCGATCTTCCGACCATTCATATTTCTAGTTAGAGTCAGTGCCCCCGCAGTCGCATCTACCACTGATGAAACAATTATATAGGACCTTGTGACAAGCCCCATTTCTGGTCAGCGTCAGTACTCCCGCAGTCGCCTCTAGCACTGATGAAACAACTGGGACCTTCCGACCATTTCTAGTTATTCAGTAACTCACCCCCCCTCCCCCCCCCCTCCCAGT
>LQNS02278186.1:3971279-3983502 GCA_001587735.2 Parhyale hawaiensis | reverse complement strand
TCAGCAACCAATTATGGCTAAACAGCGTAAGCATGGCGTGCAAATCTCAGCAACCAATTATGGCTAAACAGCGTAAGCATGGCGTGCAAATCTCAGCAACCAATTATGGCTAAATAGCGTAAGCATGGCGTGCGAATTTCAGCAACCAATTATGGCTAAATAGCGTAAGCATGGCGTGCGAATTTCAGCAACCAATAATGGCTAAATAGCGTAAGCATGGCGTGCGAATTTCAGCAACCAATTATGGCTAAATAGCGTAACCTAAGGGTATAAAGAGCTCTCCAAACTCACCATAAGCAGCCGAGCTCCTTCCACCCAGTGCTCGAAGGCAGCAATGTGCAGTGGAGTGTAGCCCCACTCGTCGAACTCGTTCACCTGCTTGAAAAAAGCTTAAGTCAACTTGGCCTCAATCCCTACTGGAAACTACATGCACTGGTTCGTGCTGCAAATATAGGCCAGTTGGTCCCGGAAAAGTGTAGGGCTGCAGTTCACCACAGATTTTCAAGAGCTATGGCGCTATCCAAGGAAGTTTAATATGTACAAGGGAGGGAGCCACAGGCTTCGTCTGTGAAGCTCAAGTTTTCGGTGTGGCTGCCGCCAGTCGCCGTATGCACCAGTCTCATATAAGTACATCAGTTTGTATCTCCCGCGTCATTTCCACCAATAAGATTCATGTGTGTTCGTCCGTTCGTTAGAGTCGCCGGGTGCCAGAGGCACTCACTTTCATGAAAGCGTCACAGCCACACCGGAATGGCTGGTACGCTGGCTGGGCAAACCTAAAGGAGCAGGGCTCCCGCCTTCCTACTAAAGCTCTTTGGCGCTATGAGTGGAAGGCAACGACCTGCGCTTTACAACTATCCCCAATTTCTGCTAAAGGTTGGTACCCACGCGGAAGCTTTACAGGAATCAATCACCGCAAGAGTTCGCTTACCTGGGTTGGTATTTGACCTTGCGATTTCGTGAGACCGCCGCAAGCTACGGTACATAATAATGTATCACGCTTCCTAATATAGCATTCCCAGCTGTACCTACATACGTCGGTTTGCATTTAACCCCTACTATACATGAAACCCAACGGCGAAATCAACGCTGTTCTCAGAGGCTTCGGCTTAGATCGACTTAGGTGAACAATTTGTTATCGAACGAATTATAGATCCCTGGCCTCTCTCTATCTGTACGAAACTCACACTAGAGCTAAAGGAAATAGCAAAAGGTAAAGCAGTTTTAAATGTTCGGTGTTACTGAGGTAGACGTCTTGAGCAATGACGTGATCACGGACCAATAGCAGAGCTTGTATTGCCTACGTGACAGTACAACATGGGGAATGTTCCTTCAGTTATGGATGTCGATTGCCAAGTACTAAGGTGAAGTCAGGAGCGTAGGGAATATAAAGCTGCCTTGTTAGTGGCATTAGAAAATGATTTTTCCCTTTGAAATGATACTACCTACTTTAAATTTACTAAGTTAGGCCTCCATTGTCTCCAATCGAGATTGTCCCTTCTCACGTATGTATGTACTAAAGCGGAACTCCGAAAAAAAAAGGCACGCAGTGTGCCTCAGTTCTGGCGGGTTCTCAGCGAGGGCATACCAGTTCTGCTGCATGTTTGTATCTCCTACATTCGTAAAACATCGCTGCTAACACCACACGATCTCGTGAAGTTGTACAGTTGAATATACTACCAGTTCAGTTGAACTACCTGCACATTTTTGCCGAACATTGAGTTAATTCGGTCACCGCTATAATTCACAACCGATGGCGCCGTGCAGTCTTCCTTTCAAGAGTTTTCCCAGTTTTGGGGTCTCACTTCCAAGAGTTTTCTGTGATGGCGGTAGTAGTGAGTAATGCGACGAAATACTACTTTTTGAGGGTAACCTACCCTCGCAACTTCCCTCGCGCGTGAGCTTCCAATTTATAACGGCCAATGCACTACCGGCTTAGCGGCGTTCTGGGGGGCGCAAACCGGAAGTGGGCGGGGCCTGGGAAACTGGAAGGGGCGGCACGAGGGAAACCTACCCCCAATAAGTAGTATTTCGTCGCATTACTCACTACTGGCGGTCTCTGTTTGACAAGTTCTACAGCAATGTTATGGTCATAAAGGTATCTGCAATGAAGCTCTTCCATTACTTTTAGATTTGACTTGTAAGTTTTCCAACTGATTTGAAGTTACCTTAGCCCCAGCCTTGATGAGCAGATCGACAATTGCGACGTTTTGCATGTGACAAGCCAATCGCAGCGAGGTGAGGCGTAGGTAGGCCTCGGTGTGCACGATGGTTGGGTCCCGCTCCACCAATCGCCGCACCTCCTCGGCATCGTTGGCTGTGATCGCCTGCCAGACGTACGAGAGTTAGTTTTCAATAAAACAAAGAAAGGACGGAAGCACCTCAATTTGTGACAGAGTTTTGTCCAACTTCACAGAACAGAAGGCGTATAAAAAAAGAGGAAGAAAGGTTTTCGAAATCATGAATAACTAAAGTCAAAGTTAGCGTTTAAAAGAAACAAAGACAGAAAGGTAAACTATCGTTTGACGACAGTTTTACGTTCGTAAGAAAAGTTGCCAAGGGTTTTCGCATCACCTGGAAGCAGTGCAGACAAACGCAGGCTTGACAGACAAGAGAGGGAGCACAAAATGCAAAACAAGACAGAAACAAAGGACAACTTTCGACTGACGACGGAACAGGTTCCCTAATTATACGGGGTAGAGAAAAATTCAACGGTATTCGGGACGAAGCATCCAAGCGCCTGCTAGACGCACGGGAGTCTGGCCCATTTCCGATTCCGCCTCCGACTCTTTGGACCGTGAGACTCACCTACTCGACTCAAAATCCTGGCAAACCAGACCAATATTCAACAACATCAATTCTGGTCCAACCTGGTTTCGACTCCGACTCCAACAGCGCCCAACCCCTCCAGCATAGACGGAGTTACCTGGAGTTACAGGGTTTAAAAAATTGTTAAAATTTCAACGGACACTGAAATGCACATAAAAAGAGAGTTCACAATACAGCCAGTACTCTAGCTGTAGCTCCGCAATTTTCCTTTTATTTCTATTTTTTTACTCATTGTAGTATAGCTCTCACATAGTTCTTGCGTCCCTTCCCCCTGGGGCTACAATGTAAAAAATTTCATTGTACAAGGTACCTACATAGGTACGTACCGTAGGTACCTACCTAGCTACTTCATTATATATACACTAGTGGTCCGGGCCGTCATTATAAATGATGGCAAAAAATTAGCACCGCAGGAAAACCCCCACCGTCTTTTGGGCTTCCTCATTATTCCTATATCTAATACTGAAGAATAAGATTCCAAGGTACCCAACTTTTTTTTCGCCTTTTGAAGTCTGAATTTTCTCCTATCTTATTAGTTCTATTTTTCCCCTATCTAATACTGAAGAAAAAGATTCCAAGGTACCCCACTTTTTTTTTACATTTTGAAATCTGAATTTTCTCCTGTGTTATTAGTTCTATTTTTCCCCTATCTAATACTGAAGAAAAAGATTCCATAGAGCGTGACAGGAAAGATTTAAATATATAAATAAATAAAAACACGACGTGAATTATTATATAGTACTGATACGGTTAGGGCTATACCAAATGATATTCTTGGCAGGGCTAGGGGACTTGAATAAAAAAATGAACTTAGAGCAACCGAAGACTCTGCTAGGGACACAACACACTTGCGCAAGTGGGGGTGGGGTGTACCGCAGCAGCGGTTCAGTCATGGTGGATGGTTGGTTGCCGTCCGGAGAGTCTGCGGCGGCCGTGGGGCTGTTGGGAAAATAAAAGTGACTTATAAACACGGTCGATTGTAAAGTAAATTATGGGATGTTTCAATCCGCAACCCATTCTATAGTTTCTGAGCTCAGGCTGGTAGTCTAACCCTACTATAACTTAACCTCTCTTGCCTAACCCTAACGTACCTCACCTAACCCTAACGGGAATCGCCTAACCTAAACGTACCTCGTCTACCACGAACGAGTCTCGTCTAACCCTAACGAACCTCGCCTAACCCTAACGTACCTCCAATAACGCTTAGGCCTATGTATACACATATATTTCGATACGGGCTAGCTATTAGATGGCCAACAATCTTTCAAAGCGGCCTGTTAAGTGGCCGACGTCTCGATAGAGGAGGTACAAAAAATCTAGGCCACCTAACGGCCTGATAACTTAAATAGTGAAAAAAATGTTAAAAACCCCTTACATTTTTGCAAATTTGGTCTCATTTTGAAGGAAAACAAGTCTACGTTTGAATGCACGCCCACTTCTCGACAGATAGGCTAAATGTCTTTTTTTTTTTTTTTTTTTTGTGCTGCCACCATCCACCTTAGTACAGCACCCCTTCCAATGAGCTCTTACCCCGCCAACCTTGTAGGTTAGGTAGGCAAGGACTGGTTTTGCTAGTGTTATATGAAGTTTAATGCATATTGAACCCGTACATATACCTACAATACTTAGGATATTAGCAGAACCAGTCCTTGCCCTCCTAACCTACAAGGTTCTCGGAGGGGACGTACCTACCTTTATTAGGCCAATTAGACGCATAGGTATATGTATATAAGTACCAAAGATTCACCACCAAAACGATCCACTGACCGCCAAAATTAGTGAGGTACAATATCTGTACGATGGTTTACGTTCTGAACATCGAAAGCCCGGTACTCACGTAAAACCTTTCGTTGCCGCAAGCAGCCTAGAAGCAACTCAATTAATCCGAACCCGTAGTAGTGGCCGTGATTTCGGCGTTACGTCTAAGAACACATCGTGTGCTAATACTTAGAATATCAATTTTTGCCGACTTAACCTGCTCATAATTAGGACCGATAGCTGAAAGTTCACCACTGTCACTTGCTACGTTAGATAAACGTTTCTCTTTTGTATTCTTGTGAAGATGCCGATATAAAGTATTATAAATATACACATATCAGTACAATGATCCAGCGCAACCATATTACCTTTCCTCAAGGTCTTTAAAATATAATACACCTGTAAATCTTGTTATATATGAACATACCTATTCTTTTCCAATAATCCAGCTACCTATTACCTATCACCTTTTTCAAGGACTTGAAAATATAATAAATAAATAAATAATAATAATAATGAATGTAAATTAAATATTCTAGTACCGTAATTAAATGTTCCTTTCCATGTAGTAGGTAGCTAGGCCTATACCAAGAAACGGTAATCCAACATGGGAACTACCTATAGTAAGATGATAGTGCAGCAAACTCTTTGAGACACCTAGTGGTGCCTATTTTTGATATCTAATGCCTATTGTGAACAGTTTCTCAAAGCTAGAGCTTATAATTGGGCTAAATCTGTATATATATATATAAAAGATACAAACGAACATTTTTGATAATGCATATATTGTGAACAATTTCCCTAAGCTAGAGCTTATAATTGGGCTAAATCTGTATATAACTATATATATATATAAGATACAAACGAACATTAACGTCCATTGTGATGTTTTCATATAGTTAGAGCCGATAATACAGGTACAGTATATTAAAACGGTACCTACTTATTAGATGAATATGGTCGCCATACTCACCCGGCATCGTCCTCCTCGTTTTCTCCAGCCTCACTCGTTGACGTTAGCGGCAGGTCTGTCATCTGTCCAGGCTTTGTATTTTTCTTAAAAATGTTTGACAACAAGTTTTCCATAAACTTATGTTAATATATTAAAAAGTTCACATGATAGACAATAAAAGACAGGTTCATCAATTTTTCATTGCATTTTATTATGCATGAATTGCGCGACTAGAATTGTAAATGTTCCTCAAAATTATTCGCTTTGCGATGAATTAAATTACACTTAAATTATTATTAATGAGCAATCGGCATTTGATTGTAGGAAACAAATTTCAGGCAAATGGACGTAAAAGTAATAACTTATTCCTAGATTTGAACGTAATCAAGCAGTAAAATCAAAATAGAGTAGCCTGATTTATATTCCTGAAAAAAAAGAAATAGTTATGAGAATACACGGCATAATTATTCGGCAACATAGCCTATACATGTATACGGAAGATTGCTAGTTCCAAGAACAATGCTGGTCAATCAATCTCACTACCAGATATATATACTGTATAAAACTGCATAGGATTCCGATTTCAAGAAGACAATTTTTGCCTGGAAAAACGGCTACAGGGGTGTGTCGCAATCAGCATTTCTGGGTTACCGGTGCTACACCGGTACCGCAGCCCAGCCAGTCAAAACTCGTGGCGCAATCATAGCTCAAATGACGACTGCGACACGGGTTACGGTGATGCAGGTCACAGAAAACAAACGACTATTTTGAATAAATGGGGCACTAAATTCATTCATATACGCAGTAAATAAACTCCGTACACGAGAACAAGAAAGTCAGATCGGTTGCTTGGAACCCATATCCACAAAATTTCACTTAAAATGAAATTTCAATGTCGTTGAGCTTACACGGCTCGTCGCTAGATGACGCTCCCACAGCCACTTTTCAGAGTCCGGTAGTCCGGTTTCGGCGTGCTGCGACCGACAGATTCGACACACCCCAGGTCATATAAAAAACCGGGGCGTGAGTCCCGGCACCTCTTTGGGAACGGGCCTGTTGGTCCGTCTACTGCCAGCTATCTAAACTAATCAGTATAATTACCTCCGCCAATGAGGTTATGTTTTCGTCGTGTTTGTCGATCTGTCTGTCTGTCACCAAGATAACTCACAAAGTTATGAACCGATTTGAACGAAATTTGCAGGGATTGTTGGGTATGTTAGGAGGAACCGATGATTAACTTTTGGTGAAGATCCATCCATCCGTTTGTTTGTTTGTCTGCCTCATTTTTCTCAATAGCATAACTCAAACAGTTTTGGGCGGATTTTTATGAAATTCACAAGAGTTGTTAGGTATATAACGAAGAGTAAATGACCAAATTTTAGTAATGATCCGTTTGTTTGTTCGTTCGTCACTGTTTTTTTAACTTTATGCTTGTTAGCACAATAACTCAAAAAATAATCGATGGATATTTAATGTTATGCCTGCTAAGCATGAAAACTCAAATAAATAATGGATATTTCTGAACTTTCTAGGGGTTGCTGATAATATTAAAAGACATAAGTGATCAAATTTTGGAGCAGATCGGTTCATTCGTTTGTATGTTAGACTCATGTTTGTCAGCAGCATAAGTCAAAAAGTTATGAACGGATCTTGAAAAAAAATTGCACAAGCTGTTATTACTATCAAAAGGCGCAAATGATTAGATCTTGGAGTTGATACCAAGAAAATTATGGTTTCAGAGCCAATTTGAATTTATTGCTACAATTGTCTCGCTTGGCGGAGCTATGCGCTCTCAGAGTACTCCAGTTTTATAGAAGAATCAGGCTCTAGTAAACCAAAGGAAGTGGCAGCGTCAGTATAAGAGTGAAAATCCTGCTCTTGAAACCTTACGAACAGCGTCACTAATTTGGATAGGTCACTCAAGGTTGCTCCGAGTGCGTTATGTAGCAATACCATTGATAAACTACAAGAAAATGTGCGTGATTAGCTAAATGTGATACACGAGAGAAGAAATCGGTCTTAGCGTTGGAAATCCTTGGAGGCAAAATTTATTGAGAGCGTGTCATCACTGAATTCTGTTCAAGCCAGAAAAGAGCATTACCATCCTGTTTGGTTGAAAGCTTTGGCAGTGGAGGTATTCCCAGGTAACACGAATACATTTCCGTACTTAACCTACGGAGGTATTTAGTTGCATTCGTTTAGGCACCTCCGCGGTTAACGGTTTAGCTCAGCTAGGCTGCTAAAGGCTTCTTGTCAGCCAACACAGTGTGCTTGCTGGTCACTTTCAGCCAGGTTCAGCCACCTGGGAGGGCAGACAACGTAGACCAAGGAGTTTTAATAAGAAGGAGATAGCAACGGCTGCGGAGATTTGACGCTAATTTTTCCGGCATGGCTGCATGGAATCTGGCTGGCGCGATGATTGGCTGCAGGAACGGCAGGAAACACTTCTTGGTGAGAATGGATGGCTGAGAGCTCGTAATTGGTGGGAAGGAGCAGTCACTGAAGAACAAAAACTTCCTTGGCCAGTACCATACAGAGAAACGTGGCTGTGCTCACTCCATCTACGAAACCTCCTTGACATAGACAAATAACGTTCGGCAAAACTGGCCGAGATGCACTTCAGTAGTTTTACCTCCGAACTGGAATCATAAGGTAAACCCTGCCAGTTCATGTGGCTATACGTTTAAACTAGAGCGCCCTGAGAGAACATAACTCCACCAAGGAAGGCAACAGCGACGAAAAATGCATTTATATCTTAAAATATGATTTTCATTGTATGAACATCAAAATCTAATCATTTAATGTGCCTTTTGACAGTAATCACAACTTCTGTTCCGTAATGTTCTTGAAGATCCATTCATAACTTTTTGAACTACGTTGCCAACAAAAATTTTAATAAACATGAGTCAAACAGACCAACCGATTATCACCAAAATTTAGTCATTTAGATACGTCTTTCGACATTACTAACAATACCCGTAAATTTCATAAAGATCTATTAATAACTTTTTGAATTGTTTTGCTGACAAGCATAAAATCGAACACGGCGATGAACGAACAAACAGATCAGAAAAATTCGGTCATTTACTCTTTGTGAAACACCTAACAACGAATGTAAATTTCATAAGAATCCGTTCATAAGTATTGAAGTTAACTTGGTGATAGACAAACAAACAAACAGAATAACAGCTAGACAAATTAATTAATACGGCGAAAACGTAATCTCTTTGGTGGAGATAATTAGTTCGTTCAGCTGCCCTTCGTTCAGATATAGGGAGGAAGTCAGTAGGTAGGTAGTAGCAAAGATACCAATGGGTAGTAGATAGGGAGCTACTCAAGTTGCAAGACCGCTCATGAGTTGGGCGTGCGTGCAATTGCATAATCAGCATGATGTTACGTAACACGGATACCAATTATTTTTTCCGTATTATGCGTGGCGTTATTTCAAGGCTCGAATGCCCTCCAGTCCTATTGCCATTCATAATCCTTAAGAAAAAGGAAGGGGAAAGAACACCGGAACAATATCACTACTCTTAGTTTTTCACTCCATTAGGTTGGTACCGCATGTTATTTCGAGGCTTGAATTTCCTGCAGTCTTATTCCTATTCAGAGTCATGCAGTCTTATTCCCATTCAGAGTCATGCAGTCTTATTCCCATTCAGAGTCATGCAGTCTTATTCCCATTCAGAGTCATGCAGTCTTATTCCCATTCAGAGTCATGCAGTCTTATTCCCATTCAGAGTCATTCAGTCTTATTCCCATTCAGAGTCATGCAGTCTTATTCCCATTCAGAGTCATGCAGTCTTATTCCCATTCAGAGTCATGCAGTCTTATTCCCATGCAGAGTCATGCAGTCTTACTCCCATTCAGTCACGCGCAAAATTCAGCGGAAACAATAGGTACCTACCACAATAATAGCGACAGGTACTTTTAGTTTCTTAATCTTCTGTTATATTGAGGCTGGAATTTTCTCCAATTTCATGCCTATGGGGGAAAAAAAGCAATTGATAGAAGTCACAGAACACCGGCAGCAAATTGATTGTCGACGAAGGGATAAGATATGGAGACGTGTCGTGTTGAGTGAATGCGATAAAAGCACAGAAGGGTTCCGACCGAGAATAAAGTATTCAGGTCAGGCAGAGATAACCTTGCAGCAAGTGAAGACGTAGTGCGACAGGAAATGCTTCACAAGCGGGGCTCCTGAGTGGGGATATCCGACTCATAAACAAACAAACGTGCAACAACATAAACGTTCGGCAAACGTATACAAACATTGTCATTGTTATTCTGGGTAGTTTAAGGTTCCATTTCGACGATAGAAGATAAACATAGAGGGAGAAGAGACATACACTATGTCGATAGACGAGAAACACCACGCGCGAAATGAACATACGTAGGTAGAGACCTAGGTATCGAAGGCTGAAAATACGATGATGCATGATGGTGTAAGGTCAGATACAAATGCAACCATAAGCACAAATGTCATATATAGCTGGAGAAACAGACGCAATATATCAACACCAACACGAGTCCAGCACACTAGCACGAGTCTGACACAACACTGGCACGCACGAGTAACGAGTCCAACACAACACCAGCACGAGTCCAACATAACACCAGCACGAGTCCAACACAACACCAGCACGAGCTTCATGCAACAGCTGTGCCGCAACACCAACTACGGATGTCCGGCACCAAGTGACCCCCACATAGCAGGCGCTGTGACTCATGACATAGCCTATACCAGCCCCCGTACCTACGATCGGCTGTCGATCTTCCCTAACAAAATTTGGCGAGTACGCAGAAGATGAATAACGGGTTCAGCTTCTGCGACGGCCTAGATGTCAACTGGAAGGCGTCCTTACCTTGATTGATAGGTTTGATAGGTTTATTACACACAGAGAGATTGATAGAATACAAGCATCGTTTCGGTAGGTACGTGTGTAAGAAACAATTACAAAGATGTATCTGCATAGCCACTAAGAAGTTAAGCATAACTTTTGGGCAAACATGAGAACAGTGGCTCATACAGTTTAAAAACGGTTTTTGAATAGATTATCAGAAATTCGGTCTAATAAATACAGAGGAATTATATTGAGAAACAAGGCAATTTAGAGATAGGGATAGTGAAATTCTACTTTTTTATTACCTGAACTAAGGAGGTAGCTAATGCTGTTACGGGAGCGTGCTTCTCACGGTCTGCTAGCAACATAACTCAAAAAAGTTATAAGCCGATCTCAACAATGTTTATTACAGGACTAAACCGTTAGGAATGTCAAGAGGAACAGATGGTTGAATTCTGTTAGGTATCTGTCTGGGATTCCGCCTTATGTACGGCAGTGCGTAGAGGAGGTTTGCGCTTCCGGAGAGCTATTCTTAACTCGTAGTTATAACTACCTACCTAGTATCCACATTACATCTGCGTTTCACCACTACAGATACTTATGAGGTATTTACACAGTGAAGGGTTTACGTTTACAGTAAAAAGGACATTTAGCTTGAGAATTTTTTTTTCTTTCTTTTTACTTGAAAATTGCAATTCAGAAACGCAACAAAAAATTTGGAAACCTCACTTGAAACGAACTTGCGACAGTGGGCACCAGTTGCTTTGCTTCGGCCCAAGTGCATAACGGCCGCAAGAATGAGATCTTCCGCCTTTTCAGTAAAGGCCGTAATTCTTCGGTCATTTGCACCACAATAACACGAAAGTCGGGAAGCAGAAGCCAGTGAAACACTGGCCTTTTCCGCCATGACAGAAATCTCAATAAAAAGGTTGCAAATCCTTGTTATTTTACACACCAGAGGCCGGACTTCGCAAGGCTCCAGATGGCCGCCAATGCTCAGCATTGCGGAGGACTTGGGGGAGGGGGTGACGCCTGAGCCCCCCCCCTTCCACATCAGCTCCCCCCCCCCCAATATTGCTACTTTATAACCAACATACATTTGTGTATGCGTTGTGAAGCCCCTCCACATTCCACCCCCTCCAATGCAAATTATGAACGATTTCTTTCAGCTTTCATTTTCGTTTCAATGTAGCCTATGATCGTGTCGCCTTTCATTTCTTCATGCATCGATCTTTTCACATCTTCATTTTTTTTTTTTTTTCATTCATAGTTTGGTGTGAGTTGGCCTTGAGCCTTGCAGACTGGGTTGCAGATTTATAGCCGTAATATTATGAAGCAAAGAATGTTCATGTCGTTTGACGGTATAAACTGTATAAGTATTAATTTAAGAACACACCCCGCCCGTGAAGAAATAAATTATTAAATATTCATTTTTGCAAGCAGTTAAGAGAAAAACGTATTAATATATACTTTACGTAATAGCGAACGCGTTTCTTTCCTCCTTTCATATTCACCAACAGTTTAAAACAATCACAACAACAATCACACTTGAAAGCGTCAACCAGAAGAGGTCGGCAAGTCACACAAAGGTTTGATAACGAAAATTACTATGTCAACATTGCACTATCGCTCAAATTACACCAGTACAGAAAGGACTCTACTGTGACGAATAATTAGGTATTTATAACTAAAATCCAATCGATTTTATCCGTTTGAACCGCACAAAAGAGTCAATAAAGCGCACACTACTTTCATTTTACGAACTTCAACAATCATCGCACTGTTCTCGTATTTCACGGAACGTGAAACACGGAAAAAGCGGCAACATTCCGCGCTAGAG
>LQNS02278186.1:3917855-3931519 GCA_001587735.2 Parhyale hawaiensis | reverse complement strand
ATCCTTCGACATTGATAGCTCAGAAGCCCTTTCCTACGACGATGTTTTGGCCAAGTTTGACTGGTACTTCAAGTCCAAGAAGAAGAACGTGATTACGTTGCGGAGGAAATTCCGGAACAGGACGCAGAACTACACTGAGACCATCGACGAATATTACGACGCGCTCAACAAAATGGCGGATGAGTGTGAATTTACAGATACAAAGGAGCGGATCAGGGACCAGATTATTTTTGGAGTTAGAAACCAGGACCTGAGTCAAAAATTGGAGCAGCTTTTCGTTATAAACCCAGCAGGATTCACGCTGGAAAAGGTGTTGCATGTTGCCAAGACTTTTGAAAGATCGTTCGGGGAAAAGTTCCTTGCGCTGCAAGACGCTCAGCTGGCTGAAATGCGTAAACAAAGACTCAAGGCAACCGCAAGGATTGCATCTGCTTGTATCAGGTGCAATCAGGCTCATGATCAGGATGAAAAGTGTTCATTTTAAAAGTGTTTTTCGATTACATGTGTTCAGGAGATAATGATAGCAGGAAGAAACAGACGAGCGAGCGTACGAAGAAAATGAATTCACTCCAGATGACGTCAGAGTGGACTCCACAGCTGGAAGCGCCCGTAGAATGCTGATGTGTAAATTATACATGCTGTCGACAGCCCGGTGCAGACGACAGTCTTCTGACTGCGTTCCAATAGGTTCTTGCGTTTTTTTTCAGACACAAGTGTGCGAGTGAATGTGCGTGTATATCTAACAGCTGATAAAACTAAAACGTTAGTTGCCGATGCCGCTGGATTAGCAACTGCCACTAGTGAAGCTTCTTATCTCTTCGGATATGGAGTGATTAACAACTTAGAGAGCAGTGTAGCTTTTTGTTATGTAAACAGACACAGCAACACATTCCAACGATGCAGTGCGAAACACAAGACCAAAGACTTTCGTCTGCAGGGCTTCACGGGCCATGTTGTATTACGAGGGGAAGTAGGGCGAGTGATATTAAAATGGACTCTTACCGCTAGCTGCTTCTCCTGCTTTTCACACGACCAGATCTTCAAAATTAAAATATTGAGGCAAAAATGAAAATGTCTTTAGGTGTATTCTCTGTGGACAACATGAAGAATTATTATTACTGTACACTGAGAATATCCTATCTGACATGCTGGTAATAGTAAAAATATGCATGAACACTGCCGCGGGCCCCCCGACGCCTATGTCCACTATATGACGTCATCTGGTGCATGTTTTTTTTTTTTCTTTAGTTTCATGCTTATGAGATTCTGCCATAATGGTTACACCCTATGGTATTTCTGGCGTGAAGGTGTCAGATTTATCAAAGTACACTTAATGTTGCGAACGCATGTTTGCTTCGTACGTATGTAAACGTGTCTTGTATCTCAGTGGTTAACAATGCTGACTCGCCCATTATTGGGCGTTCGATCCCAAGCCAAGGGTAAAAGGTTTTGGTGTTTGGAAACGGTGCGCCAGCACTTCTATCATTTATTGCCACTGACCTTTACTTAAATACCCTATCGGAAATTTATAGGCATTTGTCGGCTGCTTATGGAAAAATAGTGAAAGGTATCCGATAACATCTGATTAGTGCCAAGGCCGTACAGTCGTCCTTGCCCTAGTGATGGGGGGGGGAGGGAGGGGGCAAGCACGAAGCATGAACCTGTGCACTTGGGTTTCCTGTAGCTAATTATACATGCAGCTGTAGAAACACGACCGGGACCACAAATCCCCCTATGTGAAACAATAAAATGTAATGTTTATATTTTCGTAACTTTCTGTTATGCCGAAAAGCTAACTACGTATTTCCACGCTCAACTTGATGCGAGGATATGCAGCCCGGACGTCGTCCCCACTTATTGTATATAAATTTCAAGTCTGTAGCATAGATACGGTTTCATGAATGGCAAGGGAGCGGCACATCCTCCCATCAAGTTGTGCGTGGGAATGCATAATGTAGCCCCGGTATACAGTGAAGAGCAGTGATAATAAAACGGCCGCTATTGACATTTTTTATGTCTCGTATAGATGCTCATATAGATGTATAGGGTTTTTATCGCTGTGTACGTTACTTATTGCTAACTTTGTCAACTTTGTAAATGTCAATTTAACCAGTTTCGCTAAGGATAATCGTGAATTTTTCTGTATTGTGCAGAGCAGTATCGGCCGCGCTATTTATTAAATATGATGTCTATTTATGTTTGTATATATTGTATTTATTTAACGTAAAATCAAGAAGATTGCATTTTATGTGCTATGGGGCGAAACACCTCCAGTAGCTTACCATGGCCTCAGCTAGGATTGAGAACATCTTTATTTATATCTAATTTGCTTCCTCCAGTTATTGTGTTGATCTAACGATCGTTGTAGTGTATTTTTGTTCTACAATACATCTTCTTTTCTAGCGTGTTGTTCTCTGATTACTGGCGGCGCCAAGTGAGCTAAGCCCCTTGAATATTGCTCATGTAGTAAACATACATGCATCCCATAGCAACTTGAAGCCTGTCCTCATTTTACTCCAGACTCTTAAGTTCCCCAAATGCACGTTTCCTGGCGCCGCAACTGATTGATCTCTTTCGATCGTGTGAAGTTTTCCCTAGTGGTCCCAGCTTGTCTCGACACACTACGTGTCCCTGTGCCTTTTCTTCTGTTGAAACTGCAGCTTCTTGGGAGTTTTAAACTAACTTAATCTGTTGTAACTATGCCTTTGTATAGGGACGTAGCCAGGAAAATTTCCCTGGGGGGGGGCGCTAGGGACAGCAAAATACATGGAGGGGGGAGGGGGTATAAAAAGCTAGGCCCTAAGCGATAAAAGTTATTTCATGGCCTCATCTCCGGTGGGGGGGGGCGACTACATGGGCGTGGGCCTCGCCCCTATAGCCACGCCACTGCCATCGTATCATCAAATTCAAACAGAAGACGAGAACTTTTGCCAGTTTTTCTTGTAACAGATTAAAAAGCCCAGAAATACCAAGACAGACACAGGCTTATAAGGCCCGGCCGCACTATCTTCTCTCACGACGATTTTGCGTTCACGTAAGCTTTCCTGCGCGCGCCACCACTAAAATAAACACTACCTAGGCAAACCTAACCTAGCCTAATCTACCCTTACCTAACCTCCTAACCTAACGTTATCTAAGGTTACCTAATGTTACCTAACATTACCTAACGTTACTCAACCTTACCTCACCTAACCTAAACCAACAATTAATCAGCGATACAGGGAGCAGCGCGGCGCACCGCAGCACCAACTTCAACGCCGCTCACGCGCACACGATCTGCGTACACAAATCGTCGTGAGAGACGATAGTGCGACCCGGCCCGTATTATCTTGTAAGTTCATTTACGAAGCTCAAGTGCCCCTTGGTGTGTGAGCCCAAGTAGCGCTACTATGCAACGAGCGCTCTCATTGGCCGGGCGGCACTATCGTCGTTCACGACCACTGCGCGTTCAAGTAAGCTTTGCTGCGCACGCAACTACTAAAATAAACACTACCTAGGCTAACCTAACCTAATCGGCAAGCAACGCGGCGCACCAACTTGAATGCTGCTCACACGCACACGATCTGCGTACACAAATCGGTCGTGAACGACGATAGCGCGGCCGGGCGTCTTACCGCTACAATTCAAGCGTGGGGTTTAGAGACCGTGAGTACCTGGTTGAACGTAGCTTTATAAACTTGAGGTGTAAGTTTCATATTATGTAATTTTACGATTCAAGCTCTCTAGAGCGTTGCTTCCCTATAATATTTCTTTCCCGTTTTTGTGCATATATAGGTCGTTTGTAAAATTTTTCTGTAAAAGTAAGAGATCAACTGCCGAATATTTAAATTGACGTTAATCACCACGTACGTCTGTTTTCACTATCCTTCTGTTCTTACACACGTACGCACGAAATAATGCTTAGGGCAGGATTAACTGGGCTCCGAAATTAAGCCTTTAGCATGACTTGTCCGAATCTCCAGACAGGAGCGCTGGCTTCGAAATGTTGGTTCAAGTTTCAATCGTTGACTCTGAATCTGTTACCTGCGAGACTTCAATGACGTAATCGGGCTGCCTCTGTAGGGCCTGACACGCGACTCGAAATGACGAAGCTTAAGTCTGCATTTCCGGTCAAGTCGAATGGGATTGGCTTAGATCGACATCGAGGACCCAATCGAGCGTGTCCTTGTACGCGCCAATACCGTTCCGGCGAACCGTATAATTACCGGAGCATTTGATCTACCTTATTGTATTTTCATGATTTCGGTTTCATAGGTACACATTGTTATGATTACCCCGCCAAAAAAGGGTAGTACTGTATTCATTTTGTCTGTTAGAAACACAACTCAGAAAGTTAAGGGTAGATCTTCATGAAATTTTCAGGAGCTGCGAGGAATGATGACACGAGAAGCATGCAGCAGATGGCCAATTTTGGGGGGATGATCTGTCAGTTTGTTTGCCTAGTATTTCTTCAGTAGCATATCTCGGAGAGTTCCGGGTGGCGGTGCATGCTAGGACTGTGAAGGCATGCGTAGACGTGTGACATCTTCCCGATTTCAACGGGACAAAATTGCCTGAACAGCAAGCTTGTCGCGACATGTGAACGCAGAGGCAGCGGCGAAAGGTACTTGCAGTTGCAGTGGAATCGTTACCGTAAAATTAGGTGTTACAAGTGGCAAATATTAGCAAATCTAATAAATTTGAATGAATCTTTAAAAGCCAGTTTTTTATTTCCTGTATATGATTAGCGCTCAAGCGGCAGAACGTCGCGCAAGATCTTGTATAAACGGAATTTCCAACATATGCGTTTCCTGCTAGCTACCGTCGTTGTTACCTGGAGATAAGTACATTAAATCGTGTTACACTTTTGAAATTTCAGGTGGAGTCACGACTGTTTAAAGTAAAATGTTAAGAAAACCCAAGCGTTACATACCGCAGCTGTGAGGAGACCACACGAGAAACTCTGATGCGATGAACAACATTGGCCTGGAACAATCCCGCAGGATTTGTTTCTCGGACAACTTCTTCTCAGAGTCTGGTGGAACATTTGCTGACGAAATGCCGCTATCGGCAACTTTTGCATCGACTATTAGAAACCTAAATCGGAAAGCTGGGCACGAATCTTCATGAAACAAATTTACAAGCGATAGTAGTAGTAGTAGTAGTGTCGTGAGGAAGAGATGATTAAATTTTGGTGATGGTACGGTAGGCCGTTATTATTATTATTATTATTATTATTATTATATTGAGTAGTTTAAATCTCCGTCTCCACAGCAATGGCGATCTAATAGAGGAAGAAGCAAGGGACACATAGTGTGACGATAGATACGTGGAACCCATGCACGAGGGTGTTCCCACACAGGATCAACGCTCATGGGAACAGCAAGTCGGGAAAGAAGAGTAAGAACAGATTGAAGAAAGATCAGTAGGAGTAAAAGATGGGAAGGAAGCAAAGTGGGCACGAAAGACAGCCGTCCCGAAGGCCTAGCTAATGGCTAAGGTAAGCTACACAAACCCCCTGGGGGCGCTACTCCGGTAATATGTTCAAGAAAACGACATACGAGGGCCTGAGGTCCCACACTCAAATACTTCGACTCGTCGATGTGATGTAAATTTGGTACGTGCGGTCACGGCTAAGTTTTATTTTAGTCCTATTGAGTCCTCTCGTTGCATTTTATGCTTCCTGATATGGCTCGTCCACGACCATTCGTAACGACAGTGTGCACCGCACTGATAGCAGACACGCGAACACCCAAGCCTGTTTTCAAGAACAGATGGGCGTTTCCAACACTGTTTACTAAAACACCAAGGCCTGTTGCCAACAAGTGCTCGCAGCAGTGTGAGCCCAGCTCAAGTCCATGCGGCTCTCTTATGCCGATGCCACACTCTAGTAAAAAAAAAGTATAGTAATCTTTTCGTCCGAACGTCGAAGTCCTGCAAACACAGGCAGCTTTGAGATTGCCAAGAAATGGTGTAAAAATGTTTACCGTCAGTTCAGTTTACTCCGCAAATGCGGTTAGTTCACTTTCGGACATATACGATTTACAACTGAAGATCTTTGCTCGAGTGCGCTATTTAAATGGGCACATCAACGCATTCAGCCCAAAAGATGACGATACTCGCTCTTTTGACTAGTGGGTGACATCGGCCTGTTGGTCCGTCACACTGTCGTCTACCTAATCCAAACACCGTATCTCCGCTTTTTCTACCGGAACGTCGGAAGTTGACGGCGAACTCCCCCAAGCCAGACCAGTCTCAATTTTTTTATGTCAATGCGCTACCACTGGCGGTAGAATTATTATATTGAGTAATTCAAGATAAAAAGAATCTCCAAGAAGAGAAAACGACGAAAGAAAATTCGTGTGGAGGGCTCCTTCTGAACCCTCCCTCCATACAGGAGAACGCTCGAGTCCCGCACGAGAACTCACCGACAAGCATTGGCGGCCCACCGTATGGAGAAAGTAAGTTTAGAGCACTTGCTCAACCTCACAAATAAACCTTACCAAAAGAAACTGCGACCAGATGCAGCATCCCCCGCGGAAAGGCACTGCTTCTGGCTCGTGGTGGTGAACCTCATCGCTATTGCGACAAGGACAGGTTTCACCAGTCTCCCTGCCAGTGCTTTGATAATCAACCTAAGGCTAGGGCAGATGCCTTGTAGAGATGGAAAAATAATACGGCAAATTAAAAACAATTTCGTTTAATAAAAAATCTACACGGAACTCGTCACATGGAAGACTGTGTCGGTACTAACTGCAGCAAATACTATTAGTGGGTCCACTCATACAGTTTACTATGCATCGGCAAGAAACCAATACTTCATGGGTCCGAGAGAAGGAAATAAGCAAAAAAAAAAAAAATAGGAGGGGTAAAGCGCAATAAAATTAAAAATTGTGGGAAACAATAGGACTCGGGAAAAAATTAACAACGACAGCCAAATTAAAGGTACAGTAAGGAACAAAATTATTATTAATATATAAATACGGCTGTAACCGTGCGAAGTGAATAAGTAAATAAAATTCACGTTGGTTAAATTAAGATGAAAAAAAATTCAGCCATTAACATTACAGTTTCACTTCTTTTCTATAACTGCAAAAATACCAAATACAGTGGAAAGAAAAAGATTTATAAAAAACCGAACTGGATAAATTGGCAAGCAGCACCAAGGGCCAATAGAATAATCGATTAACTTCACCTCTCAAAGTTGTAAGAGAAAAGCAGCACTATTATCCATTAAATAAATAACGGCTAGCACATTCCATGTAGAGTATGTAGGCACTTTCTTTTTTTTTTAGTTTTTTATACTGAAATAGGGCTACGGCTGGAGCACAGAGAGCACTTAAACGAGTACAGGCTGGTTGTGATACAGGGAAATTTATATAGGGAAGATAGCACCTTGGCGTTAGTCAACAGCCTTACGCAATTACAGTGTGCGAGGCACTTAGCCCCGGGATCCAGGGATGGGGGGGGGCACTAGAGACGAACGATTCTTTGTCCCTGGCAGGAACTTAAGTTGGGAGGCGTCACGTGCTAATTTATCCCTGTCAAGGGAGGCAAACTCATACTGAATGACCCCCGAAAATACCAGTAACCCCCCCCCCCCCCTCCACACATAGATCCGGCGAGGACACACGGAAAACGCGCACTCTGTAACCTATACATCCCCCATTTTGCACAGCTCAATTGAGTCGGCTGTAATACTGAAGGGCGTTCCAAGTTGACTGATGGATGTTTGCTTCCAGAATTAAACTGTCATTTAGCCAGTACGATGGCAACAGGACTAAGTCCGCTGAGCAACCCCTCTTGGAGCTAGATTGCAATTGCTAAACATATCTTTCAGTCAAGAATGTTAGAACAGCCCGAACAGCAATTGTTTCTGTGTAAAGGAAACTGAGCCGCTACATTTTCAGCTAGAGTCCAATAGCTTCACGAATAATTCGCTAAGCAAAGTTTAAATTGCATGAAAAAATGTCTTTATGCAGGAGAAATAAATACCACAATCCAAGCGTGTAACTCAGCATCAACTGTGCACATAACAATTCGCCCTATGGATAACAAAGTTAGACTTTGTTGAAGGCAGCGATGTCGACGCTCTGGACGTAGTCCTCGAACTCCTGGATCTTCTCGGTGAGGTCGTCCACGGAGATCTTCTCGTCCACCACCGTGCTCAGGATGGACAGCTTCTTGATGCCGAAAGCAAGAGGCTTGAGTTCGCCTGGGATAGAAATATTGGAACATTCAGTCACTGATGCAGCCTAAAATCTACCCATATAGGCTATAGATGATGCCGCCTAGTAGTATAAGATAGTTTCAGCCTCCCTAAAAAGTACTGAGCTTTTCTAAGAGAGGAAAAGGAAGGGATATATATTACGGTCGACAGTCACGGGGAACCCATGCACGAAGGTGCTCCCACACAAGAGCAACGCGCGTGGGCACAGCAAGTCGGGAAAGAAGAGGCAGAACATATAGAAGAAAGATCAGCAGGAAATGAGACGGGAAGGAAGCAAAGTGGGCATGAAAGACAGACGTCCCGAAGACCTAGCAAACGGATAAGGTAACCAACACAAACCTCCTGGGGGCGCTACTCTCCATAACATAGGATAGGCGAACCTAACCCTAAAGCCCATCCTATGCCCCCTGAGGGATTCGCTAACCCAAGGGCATGAAGTAAGGAGCACAATTTGCTCCACATCGGCCCCTGACTGGCCGATGAGGCTGGACTTCTCTGGTGCAGCAGGCAGGACACCTTCACCCATATCTAACTAAAGGCTAGGACTTCAGGGTTCAGCCTATTTCTAACCCGACTCCTTGGAGCCCCCAAGATTCCAATTTTGGGGCAGGTCGTTGAACCTTCCGCTACGGCACTAAAATTCGTAACGACCTGTCGTCGGCTGCAGCTGTACTTACTCGTCTGGAGGTAGTTAGCCTATATGTGCAGCACGAACAAGTGCATGTGGGTTTGCCGTCAAAGATGACTTTACTTTTACCTTTCTTACTCATTTCCTAACGAAATAGTTATTTTAAAACTTATTTTCAGTCAGTTTCTGGCTCACCAAACTGAATATAAGTGATGTTCACAACTGTAACGAGCATCCAAGTAAACGCATCAAGTCGCAGGAGTGAGCCCTACTTGGCTCGTTGGCGGATGCCAGTGACCATGCCACAGAAGGCCAGCGAGCGAGGTGACCCCACGACTTCCGCCCACTTCTTGGCCCTCCACTGGACACACTATGCATCATTAGGTACGACGTGATGCAACTATGAGCAGTACTCATTTCATTTACGCTAGATTCGAAAAATATATCAAAATGACACGTGAACCGCACATCTGAGCCACCAGTTGGGCGCACAAAAGCACAAGTGGCCCCGGCATCAGGCGCAATGACACAGTAAATGTTGACAAGAGGATGAATGTTCTATTGAATACTTTTGCAGTGGCTCCCTTCCGGTAGAGTACCTCTGTCCGTAGCACTTAGACTTACTACGTAGCCGAGGCTTCTCCACTTCAGGACAGTTCCAAATTGTTGCACACTCATAGGACAGGTGAGGCATTCTTTAAAAATTAATTTCCATTTTCTTTTTACACAAAGTACCTCACCAGTCCTACAATGAATGTACATGGAGACTCGGAACTGTCTTCCTGAAGTGGAGAAACCTCGGCTAGTATGTGCGTCTTATGCGCTTCCGACAGAGGTACTCTGCTGTAAACAAGCCACGGTAAACTTACAAGTCTGACATTTCCAAACTTACTTGCGCCCCATACAAGGCCGTCCATCTCAATGCTGCGGACTTGCTTCTCGAGTTCCTTCATGTCGGTCTCGTCGTCCCAGGGTTTGACATCGAGCAGGATCTGGGACTTGGCAATGGGACCGGGCTTCTTGCTCTTCTTTTCAGCATATGCAGCTAATCTCTCTTCTCTAACTCTGGCGGCCTCAGCATCCTGCAAATAGCATAACAGTTAATTCTGCTATTCAAGTAATTCATTTAGTATTATGGTTTTAGTTCAAGTCTACACATATGGTTCATAAAAAACAGGACAGTGCATCAGTTATCGGGTGTTACTGAAGTAACTTGGTATTACCTACGATTGTAGTTTAAGCCTAACAAGCACATTCATGAGCAATGAGAAGAGAATTTAGATAGTTTAAGCCTCTCTATTCTACCAAAAATTTCATGTTTTAAAAGAGGGAAAACGAGGAACCCATGCACGAGCTTGTCCTAACATCATTATATAGTGGGTTTTCCCGCCGTTTTAGATACTAAGACTATATAACAGAAATCCAGCTTCGCATCATATAGTTTAGCAGTAGAGTCGAACTCAAATGAGTTCTATTAGAACAATCTTGGCCAGGTGCAACATGTCTTGCAGGAAAAAGGCGCAAGCAAATTCAGCTTCACCGGGCTTGGCCAAGCTAAATCGCTCAGCCATGGAGCTCAGAGAAGGAGACGAAAAACGAAAAGAGAAAAAGACAGAAGAAAGGGAACACTCGTGCGGGGGGTCCCTTCCCTGCCCCCACTCCAAACGGGAGCAGATAGGAGTCCCATGGGGTGGGGTGTCCCCACACACGGTTACCATGCATGAGAACAGTAGAACACAGCATTATCAGTAGGCTAGAAGAAACAGGAAGGGAGTAGGCAAGCACCTATGGAAAAAGAAATTCCATAGAACACAACCAAGACTAAGGTCTAGGACATATTATAGCCCCCTCCAGGAGGGGGGTTACTACCTATATTATAAGGTCAAGAGTCAAAGTTGTGAACAGCCCATTTTCAAAATTGCAATAGCAGAAAAATTTCTCACGTGAAGAAAATAAGCACTCGCTATTTAAGGGTAAATAAATCAGGGGAAGAGGCACCATTGAGGTGGCAACCTTCACATATTCTTTTATTGCAGTATTATACTTGGGTCATGAAGCGCTTGATTTTACTAGCTATCTATAGACCAATCAGAGGTCTTGCATCGCATTATAATTCAAAAGAAGCAGTTAGAGCACATGGTTGAGCAATGGTGGCTGATGTTTCAGTCCACAACGGAGTGTCTAATGTTTCAGTCCACAATGGAGTGTCTAATGTCTCAGTCCACAATGGAGTGTCTAACGTCTCATTCCACATTGGGGTGCCTAATTTCTCATTGCACATTGGGGTGCCTAATGTCTCATTCCAAAATAGGGGTGCCTAATGTCTCATTCCAAAATAGGGGTGCCTAATGTCTCATTGCACATTGGGGTGCCTAATGTCTCATTGCACATTGGGGAGCCTCATGTTTATTCTAGGATACAGCAGCCTATGTCTATAGCAGAATAAGGGTGCTTAAGGTCTCATTGCGGAACAGGAGAGCCTGATGACACACTTTACCCTCGGCAGTTGCATGAGGACGGAGGCCAGTCGTCAAAACATTATTATCTTCACCCTTTCATCCTGTTCCAACAAAAGTCAAATTCAAACTTTGAAACACGGGACTAGGTCGGAGTCTTGGCATATGGAACGACAGTTTTCACAAACAAAGTCCATAATAAATAAACATGGCAGTCTTCCAGTGAAAAATTATCCTTACTGCCCAACCACTTCAAGTTTACACAGGTTTGCTTCAACTTATTATGATTGCCCTATCACCTCCTTGGCTGCTTTTTTTTCTCTTTCTTGAAATATCACAATGATTTTGACAACAGCAACAGCTCGTGGTGGTGGTAGTAGTAGTACAAATTTTAATAGCGCATCAGGGACACAATGTCTATATCGCGCCAAACTGTTCCTGTGGTTTAACACAGGCTCTTGCGCCATAATAGGACGCGATATATGACTCGCTTTAAATTATCAATATATTTTTGTCTGGTATTTTCTGCCGGGAGGCCTCAGAGTGGTCAGTGCACTACTGACAGGAAAAAGGCGCAAGTTGTGCATCTCCAACCCCCAGGCACGGCTGAAAAAATTGTCAGCTATGCTACACAGGGAAAGGAAACTAAATACAAGATGGTAGAAGTTTAGCGGGAATAGGTCGGCCACCTCGATCACCGGCCCACCTCTCAAAACAGAAGGGGAAGTATTGAGAGCCTACCTAACTTTACAAAACTAACCTCGTCAGCAGGAACTGTGGCAAGCGGCAACATCCCCTGCAGAGAAGGGACTAGGGACTCTTGCAGTTGTGAAGCCCAAATATATTGTGACAGGGAAAGGGCCAGCCAGAATATACCCCTGAGGGGAATGGTTCATGGAAGGGAGGCGTGAGGCCCAACTGCTCTCTAGGAAAGTTGATCTTGACTGCAAATTTGCTCACCAAGTGCAGTCCCAAACTCATAACTAGCTAAACCTACCACTGAACTAACATGACACGAACAAATAGGTGACGTCACAGCCACTAGTGATAGAAGGTTATCTCACCCCACGAGTGACATGACGCCAACAATAGTAAGGTGACATTGACAATGAGCAGAGTCAATGAGCTTGGAATGGGTAACACATTCGATGCTTTACTGGCTGAAATGAGACATGCTCGTCTGTTGTGGGACCTCATGACATGAACAGAATGGGTAACACATTCGATGCTTTACTGGCTGAAATGAAACATGCTCGTCTGTTGTGGGACCTCATGACATGAACAGCCTTATGTTAGTTTAGCCATGGGTAAATCTTTATATTTAGTTGGAAGTTTTGGTCTATTTCAACAACAAAGGGGATTTAACAGAGGAAAAAAGAAGGGATACGCAGTAAACTATGTCAATAGAAATGTGGAATCCACGCTCCCCTTCCACGAGCGTGTTCCCACACACAATTAATAGGCATAGGAACAACAAGTAGCTACCTATGAAAAGAAGAGGATGAACAGAGGAAGCAACTTCATCGATGGATACTTTTCTTCTCCTACTTGTCTCCTTGTTGTTCATCGATGGATACTTTTCTTCTCCTACTTGTCTCCTTGTTGTTCATCGATGGATACTTTTCTTCTCCTACTTGTCAGGAAGCAACATCAGTAAGCATTTGAAAGTAGTGAAGTGAGCATGAAGGAAGGTAGGGCATCCCAAAGGCCTAGCTCAGGTATCCCCATACGGTACCTACCTCTGGGGCTTCTCCCCACTAATTAGGATGGGCAGACCCTAACTGTATGACCCATCTCATGCCAATGAGGGGATGACTACAGTGCATCAATGCGTAAAGTTTGTGGCAGTTGCAGTATTGGTTGGTGCTCCACAAACACTTCTACAATCAAGTTCACAAGACACACCAGGCTGTTTGTACACTCACCTCCTCATCAGATCCGAAAGGGTCCACAGGCTGTTTGTACACTCACCTCCTCATCATCAGATCCAAACAGGTCCACAGGCTGTTTGTACACTCACTTCCTCATCATCAGATCCGAACAGGTCCACAGGCTGTTTGTACACTCACTTCCTCATCATCAGATCCAAACAGGTCCACAGGCTGTTTGTACACTCACCTCCTCATCATCAGATCCGAACAGGTCCACTGGCTGTTTGTACACTCACCTCCTCATCGTCAGATCCGAACAGGTCCACATCATCATCGTCGTCTTCAGCTGCCGCAGCAGCAGCAGCAGGGGCAGGTGCACCAGCATCCAGGGTGGGCTTGATGCCAGGCAGGGCTTTCTTGTCTGCCCCATACGATGCGATCTGATTGTACCAACGCAGGGCGTGGGGGTAGCTTGCAGCAGGAGCAGAAGCAAGAGCTTC
>LQNS02278186.1:3898262-3911807 GCA_001587735.2 Parhyale hawaiensis | reverse complement strand
ATAACCTAACCTAACCTTATATACATAACCAATTTAAACAGTATCTTTGATACGGCACCAAATACAAAAATAGAGTGCTGGCCAGTTTTCAAACAAGAGTGCTGGCCCGTTTTCAAACAAGACCCCTTTTAACTTAATCTCGTGTCATCTGTGCCATTTCGTCCTCTAGCGCCACATTGTTCATATTATCCAATGTGGCCCATTTTGACTCCACCTGTATTTTTTCTCAAATTTCATCCGATTTCCATCGTGAAACGCAAAATGACTTCGCCAAATATACTCTCGTGGCCCCTACCGCCACATTGGGCCCATTGTGCCAATGTGGCCCATTTTGACCCCACCTCGTCTTGGATGACACGAGATTAAGTTATATGCCGATGCTACCCGCTATCCAAAGAACCTACACATTCACTCCCGCTTAATTGTTCAAATTCTGGTAGGAAGCATGCAGCATTTTTGCTCTCGATTCACTGGTCAAATGCGCAAAATTACGTCAACAAACCGCCACTAGAGACATCAATAGGCGGGAATGTCGTTGAATTCACTTTTGGAGCCGCAACGGTTGATTATTTTTGAGATATTTTATCGTATAATTTGACTTAGTATTACTTTTGAAGAAATTAGATAGCATCTATTATATTATTCTGCTTGTTCGATGTATTTTTGTCATGGTGTTCTGTCCGTTGCCAAGACAACGTCGTTTATATGAACGGAGCTCGAAGTTTTTTTATCCACGGACCATTCAGAGGTGCTTTTTATGCGCAAGAAAAATTTGCGCGTTTGCGAGAGTTTCCTCAGCTTTTGGCTAGAGTGTGTTACAGCCATTGACGAGAAGTCACTTGGCGTTTGAACAATGAAAAGCGAAAGATAGAGATGGGGTCAAAATTCGCCACATTAGCCCCAGTGTTGTGGTAGGGCAGGAAGCATAGAGCGTAACGGGAGGACTCGAGAGAAATTAGCATAAAAAATTAAGTAACGTCATCATCAATGAATCTATGGCTGAGCAGCCTATGAGTATTTTAACTAATTTAACAAGAAAAATCAACTTGAATTGCGAAATTCATTTCTAGCGTATAAATAAAGTGAGAGAATATATGTTTTCTAATTTAGCAAATATCTATAGAAAATTGCAGTGTATGCTGGTGGAAATTTTCTCAGCACTAGCGCCAAGTTTGGTCCCTTTTGGTGACTTGATTTAACATCTTTTTCTTAATTATGGCCTTATTTATACTTCATATTCAGTTCACAGTGGTTTTCACAAATATATTTTATTCCTTATCAACAAGTAAAAGCATCATTATAGCCAATTCCGTACGCGAGAGAAACCACAGTAACAGTTAACCTAATGCTCAAACTTTCTGTACTTGACGATAACATTTTACAGTATTTTGCAGCTCAAGTAGCTGGCCAGTCATGAGCGGTAGATTGAATGAAATAAATATGTTCAAGAAAACAACCTACGAAGACCTGAAGTCACACACTCAAACACTTCGACTCGTCGATGTGACGTAAATTTGCTACGTGTCGTCACAGCTAAGTTTTATTTTAGTCCTATTGAGTCCTCCCGTTGCATTCTTTGCTTCCTGCGGTAGGGGCAAAAATGGCCAGCATGACCCGAAATTATGTGGAGAGAAGTCATTGGGCGTTTGAACGATGAAAAGCGGATGAAAATTCCGAAAAAAAAGTGGGGTCAAAATGGTCCACACTAGCCCAATGAGGAGCTAAGGGCCAAAATGGCCTGGATGACACGAAATAATGATAACAGAAATCGTTTGGCTACTGAACGAAGCAAATCGATCAAAAATTGCGGAAAATAGAGGTGACGTCAGTAGTTTTGAATGTTTGCATGTAATTTTACCTGTGGTTTGTTAGGCCGGTCCACCCTGGGCCAACCAATAATGGATTTCTTGGCTTAGATTCATAGGTGACTGATAATGATTGGAAATCCAACGCACAACCAGCCGATTCCAGATGATGCAATTTTTTTCTAGAACCAAAGCCCAGGGGGATCGTTGATCCAAAGCAGAATGGGGTGAGGCTTTTTTGGTCTCAAAGCATGATAATGCAGCCTCCATCCCACATTAACACTCGGATTAAATGGTAAGCTTAGGCAGCACCTCAGTGAGATAAGAAATTCTGAAGGGATCGACAGAACAGTGGGGAAAATGAACGAAGTGCTGAGCGCTTAATAAGTGTAGCGGGAAGAGCTAAAGGGACTAAAATAGAACTGCTAGTCGAGACCACATGTTTGCTCCAGAGTGTTTGAGGAGACCAGCCACCTGTGGTTGTATAGTTTTGTAGATTTGCCTTCATTAGAATGCAGTGTTGCAATGTGTAGGTCAGCAGGTGCATCCGTTTGGAGTTAAGATGTTGCCTGGTGTTCATGCCCTTACGCATCACCATCCCACTGCCTGGAGCTGTTGGCGAATGACGTCACAGCGACGAATCGAAGTATTTGAGGGTCGACCTCGGGGGACTTCGTAGCTATAGGTTGTGCTTTAAATCTTAGGCAGTAAAATAATCTACTATATAATAATTCACGTCGTGTTTTTATTTATTTATTTATATATTTATATCTTTCCTGTCACGCTCTATGGGAATAAGATAGGAGATAATTCAGATTTCAAAATGTAAAAAAAGTGGGGTACCTTGCAATTTTTTTTCGGTGAAAAAAAAAGTGGGGTACCTTGCAATCTTTTTCTTCAGTATTAGATAGGGGAAAAATACAACTAATAAGATAGGAGAAAATTCAGATTTCNAGTTGAGTACCTTGGAATCTTTTTCTTCAGTATTAGATAGGGGAAAAATGAGGAAGCCAGCGGGGGTTTTCCTGAAGGGCTAACTTACTGCCGTCATTTATCGCGCACGTGCACCAGTCATTAATAACTCAATATGCCGTCATTTACAATGACGGCTCGGGACACTAGTAAACGTTATATTCTTGATGCGAGAGAATCCATAGGGACAGTTATTGCTCGAACATTCTGTACTTGACGTCAGTCATATTACCGTGTTTTGTGCATGCAAGGTTGCCGCTCAAGTTACTGACCAGTCAGGAGCGCGAAATTGAGTGAATTAGGTGAAAAAAATACGGAGATATGTTTATATAGAGGCGTCTTTTTTTGTGGCCACTCTCGTGATCAGAATCCCCGTGATCATGATCATCGTGATCTGGCACCTATAGGGTTAACTAAAAAAAAACATTATATATTATTGAAGAGAATAGAGGACGTCTTGGTTGATTTTAGGTTTCCATCATGATAATAATGATTCATCAAGACAGGAGCCAGGAGGTTGATTAGCCCAAGCTTTCGGCATGAATTTGCTTCAGCCGTCGTCAGGGGAAAGATGCATATAGGTCCTAGAGCTATATACTAAAACACGTATCCATACTACGGAAGAATACTCTATAGAAAANGTCTTATATGAGTGTGACGACTCTGACCTGTCCTCCTGTCATGGAGAAGCCTCGGCTATGCGAGTCTAAGTGCTACCGACAGAGGTACTCTGCGGAGCAAGCCACTGCAAATAGAAAAAATACTTCATCGACTGATTCACACATGCAAACATTTTGTCTTCATTTCAAGTAGCTACGTAAGATATTTGGAACGATTGATAAACATTTGGCACAGTTCTGTAGTAGTGCTGGAACTCATTTAAGTGATGGTTAGTTGACATGCAGGCTGCAGCAGGGACTTTTCAGTTCAAACAGTTGCGTGTGGAGTAAGCTAACCCAATTTTATATACTATTAGTAGCTCTAAAAGATTTTGTAATTATCTCTGATAATGCTAAGCAATAAATACTTTCTGAAGTTCTTAGGCTCAAAATTGCTCGGAAATAAGCTTTATAAAACGAGTTGGTGATCCAGAAAACGGCTTTTCTGCGAAATCTAGCCAGCTTCACATGCATGTGCAAAGCACGAAATTACGATGCACACAGAATTTTGGAGCGTGAGGCAAAAAAGCCGGGCTAGCTTGTTTTGCCTCACGCTGCTGCAGTGTACGATACACCTAATTTTTACCAGCTTGAACTAGGTTTTAGGTCTTTTAGAACATTAATTGAATTACAATGTTGATGGGTTGGAGTGCCTATGGATGGATGAGAAGTTCCTGTTGTTGGAACAACTTGTTGCATGCCAATGCTTGGTACAGATGTCAGAAAGGTTTCATATTGGCCTCTGTGGGTGTGGACTCAATTAGATTAAGTTTATTAATTTTTTAGTGATTTGTCATCACTGTGTTTTTACATTTGCTGTTGGTTTCTTCAGCCAGTTATTAGGAGTTGATTTGTTTTATTTTGTGACTTGCTGTGCCAGCTAGCTGCTACTAGGCTAGACCACTTTAATACAAATTCTTTAAAAAAAGACTTCAGTGACAGAATTGGGTGTGTTGAGTGAGTGTGTCAAGTGTTTATGGTGTTCTATGATATACTAACCAGGCATGAAATGTAAATAGTTAATTCATTGGAAGTAACTGTATGGTACAAGTCTGAAGCTATGACCAATAATATATGGTAGGTACAGTGGAACCCCGTTTTCTCGGATATCTCTTTTTTCCCTGAATCTTGACTTTTCTGGACTGTTGAGCAAATTTAAACCTAGCCAGAATACCAGAAAACTTTGAAATTTGCTCAACAGTCTAAAAAAGTCAACATTCAGGGAAAAAAAGAGATATCCGAGAAAACGGGGTTCCACTGTACTCAAAAAAATTTTGTATGGTTGTAAGTTAAGTTAATTCTTGACTGGTACCAGAGTTTGTAACTAGCCTATTTATAGATTGAGTTTACTCTTTAAACAAGAGGTTGGTGTATATATGTTGGGCGCGATCGATCGTTCATATTTAAAAAAAAAAAAAAAAAAAACAGTCCTTGCCTGAGTTGCATCCCCTAACCTACTTGACATTAAACCCAAACATAGTCCAACTTACCCAAAATTATGGCCTAATACCTAAAACATCTACCATTTGCGCAGCGCAATCGATTGTCCAAAACAATGGGAACTTCAAAGTCAAATATCTCAAAAAACTAGGTCCGACCACCACAAACTGGCTTCAGATTCTTAATCTACACCCCAAAAAACCTAAATTTAAAAAAAAAAGTCAATTTTTTTAATGCCATTTTGCTAGATAAATTCCCAAGCCAGTCAAGATGATTCAAGCCAGTTAATTCTGAGTCCCAAATTTTAAATAACACCCTGCTTCATATATTATGAAATATAAGCCTTTGCATTGGCATTTGGCATACCATGCAAAAATTCACAAAAATATAAAAAAGTGTTTCTGGTCTAATAAATCTGTAAATTTTTCAATCAAAAATTGTGAATTCTACATCAGTAGCTACTACTTAATAGTACTTAGCTATAGCAGTATTCATGACAATTTTGGAATGAATTTGATGAAAAATGAATGTTTCATCACTCTCATGACTTGTACCATTAGAAAAACTTGGTTTTTCAGTACGGCCATTCAAAGTTAACTAGCCTAGCAATCACTGACTTTGCATGGCTCGTTGCTCTGCTTCAATCCTATGCCACAACTAGCAGAGTTGAGAAAATTATGTTTTTACTTTTCCATAATTTGTAAAGGGTTATAAAATAGAAAAATGGAATAAAAAATGCAATTTTTGACTATTTTACAGGTCAGAGCCTCCTTTCATAGTGTGGGACTTCTTGCCAAGATCTTGGCGAGCAGTTTGCCGCCCTCAGAAATGCAAGTGGGCGCCTATGAGCGCTGCGGCCTGTGGAACCTCATTTCTCAGTGTGGCACTTCTCGCCAAGATCTTGGCGAGCAGTTTGCCGCCCTCGGAAAAGCGGGTGGGTGGCTATAAGCGCCGCAACCTGTGGAACCTCATTTCATAGTGTGGCACTTCTCACCAAGATCTTGGCGAGTAGTTTGCCGCCCTGGGAAATGCGGCTTAAAAGTTAGTCAATATTACAAATGGAGAGCACTCTATACAATGCAACAACCAACAAGTAACAGACTCCAGCACAATAGCACATGATTAATATTACAGCATAAGAAAAGTTAAATTATGCAAAATTTGCCAAGACTAATGGGTACTAGTAGTTAGGGTAAACCGTTCAGTTCCAGACTAGTTAGGCGAAATAATTTCAAATTTTGCACTGACTTCTTGAAAGAGTTCTATTTCACGTTTCTGAAGGCACAGGCTAGTCACGTTACATACTCTTTGAAGTATTATGACAAATTTCTCGTTAGTGGGTCGCTATACTTGCTAACTAGTTAGTTACATTAATTAAAAGGAAAGCTCTCACAGCGTTAGACGTTGACGAAAGCCACGTGCCACCGGCAAGGTAACAACAGGTTGCAAACCTTTGGGATTTACACAAGAAAACTCACCCGTCAATGTAACTTTTGTCGGCTAGGAAATCATTGAGGGCCTGCACGCCCGAGCTCTGCTTTAGGTTGCCAAATGTTACCATTTTTGCGATGATATTTGACAAAAAGTCACGAAAAATATCAGCACTTCCACTACCTTGTCAGCACCGCGACGTAAAGGCCAAGTCGTCGCTTGTTCGAAACCGTGTGCTGAACAATACAACCGCATTCGAATCATCGAATGCATCTATCGGCTGGTGAGTCTTTTTTAGTAATAACTACTTTTTGAAGTCATTAAAGCGTTACTGACTCGAAACTATTCTTATTAGATATATCGAAACTACTAGAATTGGCTTCCTATTCTTTTCGACATCCGTGTTTGCATGTTACGTTTGGCACAGATGGTTTTGGCGATGGTTTTTGCATTGGTCTTTACTAGAACATAATCTACCCTTTCTGAATCAGCCAACCTCATTTAACACTGACATACAACATTGTTGTTGATTAGCTACCCAGTGTAGGGTTGAAGCGTTGCCCCCTTCCCCCGCTTTCGGGCTCCCGCCCATTCACACCGGCCTGACAAACAACGTGCGAAATTACGTGAGAATTTACGTAGAACTATTTCACAAATTTGACCTGACCTCTATTATCCTCAAATTTTGTTTGATTTCCTTCTTTCATGGGCCAAACGATTCTTTGGTCATAATCTCGTGAGATCCGAGCAATTTTCGGCCCTACCACCAGACTGGGCCCAGTGACCAAATGTATAACATTTTGACCCCACTTCTATTTTTTTAAGTTTATCCGATTTCCATTGTTCAAATTTCAAATGACTTCTTTCAAATTAATCTCGCGTCACCCAGGCCACATTGGCCCAAAGCGCTACACTGGACCCATTTTCCGTTATTTTCATCCGATCTTCAACGTGTAAGCGCCAAATGACTTCTTTTAACTTAACCTCGTGTCATCTGGGCCATTTCGTCCTCTAGCGCCACATTGGTCATATTTTCCAATGTGGCATATTTTGTCCCCACCTGTATTTTTTTTCTCAAATTTCATCCGATTTCCATCGTGAAACGCAAAATGACTTCGCCGAACCTACTCTCGTGGCCCCTACCGCCACATATGGGCCCATTGTGCCAGTGTGGCCCATTTTGACCCCACCTCGTCTATGACACGAGATTAAATTAAATGCTGATGCTACCCGCTATCCAAAGAACCTACACATTCACTCCCGCTTTTGTTCAAAATTCTGGTAGGGAACATGCAGCATTTTTGCTCTCGATACATTGGTCAAATGCGCAAAATTACGTCAACAAACCGCCACTGTAGAGACATCAATAGGCGGGAATGTCGTTGAGTTCGCTTTTGGAGCCGCAACGGTTGATTATTTTGGAGATATTTTATCGTATAATTAGACTTAGTGTTACTTCTGAAGAAATTGGATAGCATCTATTATATTATTCTGCTTGTTCGATGTATTTTTGTCATGGTGTCATTGTCATGACAATGTCGTTTATATGAACGGAGCTCGAAGTTTTTTTTATCCACGGACCATTTAGAGGTGCTTTTTTGCGCAAGAAAAATTTGGGCGTTTGCGAGAGTTTCCTCAGCTTTTGGCTAGCGTGTGTTACAGCCATTAAAGAGAAATCATTTGGCGTTTGAACAATGAAAATCGGTTAAAAATTAAGAAAGATAGAGATGGGGTCAAAATGGGCCACATAGACGCAGTGCGGCGGTAGGAGCAAAATGGCCCCGATGACACGAGACTTATTTCAAAGAAGTCATTTGGCGTTTGAACGATGAAAATCGGATGAAAATTTCGAAAAATAGTGTGAGGTCATAATTGGCCACATTGGCCCAGTGTTGCGGCAGGGCAGGAAGCATAGAGCGTAACGGGAGGACTCGAGAGCAATTAGCATAAAAAATTAAGTGACGTCATCATCAATGAATCTATGGCTGAGCAGTCTATGAGTATTTTAACTAATTTAACCAGAAAGATTATCTCAAATTGCAAAATTCATTTCTAGCGTATAAATAAATTGAGAGAATATATGTATACTAATTTAGCAAATATCTATAGAAAATTGCTGTGCATGCAGCATGCTGGTGGAAATCTTCACAGCACTAGCGCCTAATTTGGTCCCCTTTGGCGACTTGATTTAACATCTTTTTCTTAATTAAAGCCTTATTTATACTTCATCTTCAGTTCACAGTGGTCTTCACGAATAGGTTTTATTCCTTACCAACAAATAAAAGCATCATTATAGCCACCTCCGTACGCGAGAGAAACCACAGTAACAGTTGACCTAATGCTCGAACTTTACGTACGTATTTGACGATAACATTTTCCAGTATTTTGCAGCTCAAGTAGCTGGCCAGCCTTGACAGGGAGATTGAATGAAATAAATCGATAAAATACGGTGATATGTTTAAGAAAACCTACGAAGGCCTGAGGTCCCATACTCAAGTACTTCGACTCGTCGATGTGATGCAAATTTACTACGTGGGGTCACATCTAAGTTTTATTTTACTCCTATTAAGTCCTCCCGTTGCATTCTTTGCTTCCTGCGGTAGGGGCAAAAATGGCCAGCATGACACGAGATTAAGTGGAGAGAAGTCATTTGGCGTTTGAACGATGAAAATCGGATGAAAATGCCGAAAAAAGTGGGGTCAAAATGGGCCCCACTAGCCCAATGTGGAGCTAAGGGCCAAAATGGCCCGGATAACACGAGATAATGATAAAAGAAATCGTTTGGCTACTGAACGAAGGAAATCGATCAAAAATGCGGAAAATAGAGCTAGGGTCAGTGGTTTTGAATATTTGCATTGAATTATGCACATGGTTTGTCAGGCCGGCTCACCGCGGGCCAACCAATTATGGATTTCTTGGCTTAGATACATAGCTGACTGGTAGTGATTCGAAATCCAAAGCACAACCAGCCGATTCCAGATGGTGGAATTTTTTTTTCTAGAACCAAAGCCCAGGGGGATCGTTGATCCAATGAAGAATGGGGTGAGGCCTGGTTGGTCTCAAAGCATGCACGATACTCCAGCCTCCGTCCCACATTGCCACTCGGATTAAATGGTAAGCTTAGGCAGCACCTCAGTGAGGTCAGAAATTCTGAAGGGATCGGCAGAGAAGTGGGGAAAATGAACGGAGCGCTGAGCCCTTTAAAAGTGTAACGGGAAGCGCTAATGGGACTAAAATAGAACTGTCAGTCGTGACCGCTCGTTTGCCCCAGAGTGCTTGCGGAGACCAGAGGCCTGTTGTAGTCAGATTGCCTCAGAGTTACTCGGTGTTACTCACTCGGTGTTACTCTTATAGAGGTGAATGAGACAGGATTTCTCAAAGCGTAACTCCGAAGCAACCAATACAAAAACAAACCCAATGTAAACACAGACGTTTATTCGTAATTATTGCTAATAGTGATAAAATAGCCCCTAAGAATTTCGTGATAGGTCCCTGTAGATCTTTCTACCATAAGAAATTGATGAATCACACCAATTGAAGGCTTTTCTTTATAAACTCAATAGACCGACTTCGTGAGAGCTCATAACGTAAACAAACCAACATGTGCAATCGAAATATCTAAACTCTCAGCTAAATAAATAAATAAATATTTGATTTTATTTGTGACGAATATAACCTAGCAACAAAATAATAACACTTGTAGCAAATATATAGGAAAAATACGTCCTCACTGGTCACAAAACATAATTATACGCATATTTATTCGATGAATACGTTGCGAGACTTGGCATCAACACGGTGCTACTCCGCTCGCTACCCACCTATTTCGCAGGGTAACGAGTTTGCGTAACACCGGGTAACCCTGGCGTGTCTCATTGACGGTAAACTCCTCAATGCGACACGGATTTGTGAGACGGAGTTACCCTCGAGGTAACACTGAGTAACCCTGGGTTACCCAGCACGCTGAATGCAACAGGCCTCAGCCACCTGTGGTTGCATAGTTTTGTATATATAGATTTGCATTCTTTAGAATGCAGGTGCATCCACTTGAAGTTAAGATGTTGCCTGGTTTTCATGCCCTTGCGCACCAACATCCTACTGCCTGGAGATGTTGGCGAATGACGTCACAGCGACGAATCGAAGTATTTGAGGAACGGACCTCAGGGGCCTTCGTAGCTATAATTTGTGCTTTGAATCTTGAGCAGAAAAGTAATCTACTATATAATAATTCACGTCGTGTTTTTATTTATTTATTTATTTATATATTTATATGGTTCCTGTCACGCTCTATGGGAATAACATAGGAGAAAATTCAGATTTCAAAATGTAAAAAAAAAAGTGGGGTACCTTGGAATCTTTTTCTTCAGTATTAGATAGGGGAAAAATAGAACTAATANNNAAAAAAAAAAGTGGGGTACCTTGGAATCTTTTTCTTCAGTATTAGATAGGGGAAAAATAGAACTAATAAGATAGGAGAAAATTCAGATTTCAAAATGTAAAAAAAAAGTGGGGTACCTTGAAATCTTTTTCTTCAGTATTAGATAGGGGAAAAATAGAACTAATAAGATAGGAGAAAATTCAGATTTCAAAAGGCGAAAAAAAGTTGGATACTTTGGAATATTTTTCTTCAGTATTAGATAGGGGAAATATGAGGAAGCCCAAAAGACGGCGGGGGTTTTGGTGAAGTGTTAATTTTTTACCGTCATTTATTATGACGGCAAGGGCCACTAGTTAAAGTTTATATTCTTGAAGCGAGAGAATCCATAGAGACAGTTGTTGCTCGAACTTTTTGTACTTGACGGCAGTCATATTACCGTGTTTTGTGCATGTATTGTTGCAGCTCAAGTTGCTGACCAGTCAGGAGCGAAAAATTGAGTGAATTAAGTGAAAAAAATACGGAGATATGCTTATATAGAGGCGTCTTTTTTTACGGCCACGTGATCATGATCATCGTGATCTGGCACCTATAGGGTTAACTACCAGTCTTAAAAGAAAAGAACATTATACATTATCTCGTATACAGAGGTTGTGTGGATACACCTAACCAGATTTTCTTTAGGCTTAATTCTAGAATTTTGAATAACTGGTAGTGTGAAGAGCAGGAGCAGCAGTCCGTGACGAGAGTCAATTTGGGATCTCTCGCCGTGCTTCGCCTGGCCTCTCAGTGCTGGAGTGCTCCAGGCAGTTGTGTACCGTCCAGGAATCGAATCCGGGCCATCCCTTGGTTTGATGCCGAGCTTTCATCACTTCACCAATGAAAGAGTAAAATGCTTTCTGTGTGATGCAAGGATTTAACTTTAATGAAGTAACAAGATAGAGTTCATGGGTCATGGCAAGTAACATTTGATGTACCCCAAAGGAAGGTGAAGGTTGTAATTGTAAATCGAGGTCTTCCGGGGGTGAGGAACATATATCGTCTAAGGGTTTTCTCTGAAGTTCCTTTAGAATCAGCTTAAAACCAAGGTCAAAACTAACACCGTAGTAGGTCAAGTGTCATGTATCCGCACTAGATTCTCCATGCAAATCTTGCTTTCTAATTTTAGTACTTACTTGTTTTAGCTATAGCTAGTTGACCAATGCTCTTTAACGTGCCAGTGTGGGGGGGAGGGGAAAAGTTAACTAAAGGCGTCTTTTTGCGGCCACGCTCGTGATTAGATTCACCGTGATCATGATCATCGTGATCCCTGAAAAGCACAAGAACGGCCAACGATTTTGTAAACAAATCAGAGACGCCATGTCAATTTTCGAAATTATATTTTTATCGAATTTTTACCGGAAATGGTAAGGAATTTATTTCTTACGAGCCTTTATTTATTTTTAAGTCAATGAATAACATAACTAGCAGTATTTGAAGCATTTTGAACATAAGCAGGCATAAAAC
Organism: Parhyale hawaiensis; assembly: GCA_001587735.2. NCBI lineage: Eukaryota > Metazoa > Arthropoda > Malacostraca > Amphipoda > Hyalidae > Parhyale > Parhyale hawaiensis. The sequence goes on along the minus strand of LQNS02278186.1, from coordinate 3,899,619 downwards.
TTACGAAACTACAATTTTGAGAGTCAATATTACAAACAATCATAATAACATAATTCAATTTATCCCTATAAATAAGAAAACATCACGAACTGGCGTTTCAAATTTTAAATTTTTTCATGTCCAACGGCTGGAATCACTCTTTGATCACGCATGATTAGCCTCCGGAGGAAATCACGCTGCGATCAATTCTCACCACTGATCACGGTTGATTGCTATCAGAATCACGTCAAAATGCGGTCACAAAAACGCACGAATCATGCGCGATCAGTGGGAATCATCCCCGCGGTGGTCACAAAAAGACGCCTCTAGCATAGGAGTTGAGTCAGTTCCGTGCATTCACATTCCCATTCATCTTAACATTTGTCATTCCCCTGTGTTACATCTCTCTTTGCATAGCTTACATTGATTTCCTTTTGTTATTCTTCTCAAACGTTGAAGTAGAGAACTGCAGCCACTTTCGAATTGTATTCCCCTTTGCAACCTTATAAGTTTCTATAATTTTTTCCCCATAGCCTCACATACACGATTACGAATGCCAGTATTTTTTTTTTTTTACAGTTCCTGGAATGATACGTTCGTAAGTCCAGCTTTCAATTTCGTGGCTCGTCTCTGTACATTCTCCAAAAACATGATGTTATTTCTACTCAGGCTCCATATTATGCTACAAAATTTCAAATGTGGTCTCAGAAATGTTTTGTACAGAAATTACAAAATGCAGTCTGAGCTCTCAGTCGGCGCTCCAGCTTATGTTTGAAAGATGTTTACAATCTGCCGTTATCTTGAGTTCTTTATATTTTTAAATGTTGGTTCTCTGAATTCTGTGTATGAGGCACTTTATGGCTAATTTATTTTGGTTGTTTGGCGTGACAGCAGATCCGAGCCACCCATGTGCATCTTCTATTTTTTTTATCTCATTTTGGATGTTTTTTTTTCCTGGGTTGTCGGGGTAGCTAATGGCTCAATTGAGCTAGAAAAAAAACTTTATCTCTACTCTCTAGTGATTATTATAAACCGGTGTTGTAGTGTATTATAAATGAAAAAAACACACTTGAGAATCCTGCACTCCACTTTTTTCTCACCACTCAATAGAATTTTTCTTGTAAATCTCCTGTTCTTCCAAATAAAACTGTAATAAATATTACAATATGGTAAACGCTTGTAGGAATAGGCAGCTAAAATATAATAAGAGAAGACCCAAATTAGCACTGTTGTCACGGCCTATATCATGATTCCGTGGAGATTGATGGTAGAGAAAGACGCTGGGGAATTCTATCTTTATTGATCCATCCTCACAACGACGTTCTGCAAGAGAAAGTCGTTAATAATACAGAGCACAATAATAAATGCCGGGCCAGAT
>LQNS02278186.1:3839570-3851391 GCA_001587735.2 Parhyale hawaiensis | reverse complement strand
TATGGGATAATGATCAGAAATATCAACCTCCAGCACACCACACAGAGCGGATTGCCTGTTATACCAAATGTGGTCAATGATAGTCTTGGAATTAGCCGTAACCCGAGTAGGTTTAGTAATCATTTGGTGGAAGGAATACGAATGAAGGAGTAGAGTTCATTGTCCGGAGAAAGTAATTAGCTTTCAGTTTCCGAGAGCAGGAATACGCTATTTCACTGACAATCGAAGCGGTGACAACATATGATAATGCTTTCAAGTGTCCTGGTTTTACACGATGTAGGTATTTTTCAAACGGACTTTTTTTCGCTGGATAGTTCTGTTTTTTCAGCTGCCTTATCAATCGTCTTTAAATGAAGAATAGTTAAACTCTGGAATTTGTGTGCATGGCTCCCTATTGTTCGGGAACAACTCGACAGATATTCTTTGCAGTATCCTATCTACGCCTCGGACAGGATCAAATTTCTGTAATGAAGACTAGGTGGAATCAGCATTCTTTAAGGGTATATTGTGTCTTTCCTCCTCTAACGGGAAAAGATAGGAAGAGATTCGACGTTGCGAAACAACAAAAATACAAACCGATAGAACGAGTGAGTGAACATCACGGCCTGTAAGCTGTAAATAATATTGATTATTCATCACTTTCAAGCTTCCGCTCAATGCATCGGGGTGAAGGCATTAGGGCTCTTCAACACCAATGCATGACACAGTCTTCTAGGAGTCTTGGGCTAATTTGATAGAAAGTCTTCTAGTCGGAGGACGCTCCCTGTTGCATATTCCATTTACTTTTCAATTCTCTATTTCGTATTATATTTCTGCCCGTTCTTCCGTACGCTGATTCTCTTTTCTTTCGCTCGTTCACTATGCTCTATAACCATTCTATTTAGGCAGTTTGGGCCTGGTCCAATTCCTCTACAGCGTTGCCAATTCTATGGGTATTTCTGAAATTTTTCTATATGCAGATAGTGGACGGGCTAAAATATGGGCAGAACAAAAATCTCAAAAGTGCGCAAAGAATTGGCAACGCTGTAGAGGAATTTGACCATGCCCAAACTGCCTTGATAAAATGGACAAAGTATACTTAGTACAGCCGCTTTAAGCTTTCAGTAGTAGTTAGGGGATAATTGGAGCAATCCTTTATACGGTTTCGGGAAGGACAACAGGAGGTAAGTTGAAATTTAAGCTGCTATTGCCAGCAGATCATGGGTAGAAGATTTGCTCTCGGACGCGGAACATATTTTCACACTTCGTATGCATGATACGGGTGTGAGATATAATTACCTTTGCCAATGAGATTAAGTTAAGTACTTCGTTCGTCTATCTTTCTACATGTTTGCTTCTCTGTTACCAAGATAACTCATAAAGTACATAACTCTAAAAGTTTGATAGGATCTTCATGAAAATTGTACAAATTGTTAAAAATATTAAAAGACTCAAATGACCAAGTTTTGGTGATGATGGATTCATCTGTTTGCCAAATATTCGTCAAAATGTTTGTCAAAACATAATTCAAAAAGTTACCGACGGATCTTAGTGAAAATTACAGGAACTGTAATCACTGTCAAGAGGCACAACTGAACATATTTTGGTGACGACTAAGAGGAAATGCCAGTTTCAGGGCCAATTTGAATTTTTCGTAAACATTGCCTAGCTTGGCAGAGGCATGCGCTTTCAGACCGCTCTAATGAAAAAAAATATGCTTTTGTTCTGTGAAATTTCCGCTGGTTCCAGCCGGTAGGTTGTATTTTTGAAGCGGCTTTCCGCATTTTGGATACCGATTTGGAATCTTGCAAGGTGGAAGATGGTACTGTTGCATTTCCAATAACTGTGATGAGTAAACGAGGGTGTCTAATGCCGCGTCCACAAGCAGGCTATGGAGCCAAGGCTTGCGAGAGTACAGGCCTGGGTCTGGGCCTCGAAAAAGGTCCGATTGTGTACAGTCACTGGAAAAATCATTAGTCGCAGCCTGACATTATTGGTACCTTATACTCTACCTATTTTCGAAAATTTTAAGAGAAATTTTTCTTTACACTACATACATACATGTTACAAAATTACGATAGCTTTAGTTTCCTATACGGATACCCGAAATACGCCGAGCATGTACCAAATTATGCCACGCTGCGTCTAACAGTTTGTCGTGGGACTGTACCGATCGGACCATCTTCGTGACGTAGAGACCCAGGCCTGTACTACTGCAGGAGGCCCTGGTGGAGGTCGTCATCACGATACTGAGACAATGCATCAGGAAATTTGCATTGGCGGAGCTGAGTAGAGGAGGGGGGGGCGGCGGGAATAAAATGTTAAAGGGCTTCACCCTCTTACGGGATGCGTGTACTGTATGTTGGCTACACGATAACAATTGGGGGGAGGGGGCTGAATGGGGTGTTGGGGGCGGGGCTGAAGCCCCCTCCAAATGGCGCCGCCACTGAGTGTGCCAGTCTACGTTTTTGGGATCCCACTGTGCCCTGTGTGCCCCTGCTATACTCCATAACACTGACCGGTCACAGGCCCCTCCAGAAGCGACAGAAGACTATATAGGTCACTTGCCGGGCTGCTGTGGGCATCGTGTCGCGAGAGTGAAAGGAGGATGTTGGCCGGCCAGCATATATTACCTACTGACTGTAAATTCAGGTCCGATGCAGCCCAGTTGATCCACTTTACAGTATAATAATACACATTAGTTGTTGGCAACTGGGTGTTAGGTCAGGGTACATGAGCACCTGTCCTGGTATGGTCTGTGGCTTACCTGAATGTACTATGGTAAGTAGGTAGGTTAAGGTAGGTTAAGTTAGATAAGGTTCGGTTATACGTCATAATAGGTTCGGCCAAACTAGAATAGGTGCCTCATCTAAGAGCGTATTGGATTATGTCGTAAAGCTAAACTTTTTAGGCTCGACTTGTCCAAAACTTCAAAGAAGTTCCCCGGCTTCGATCCGTTGACTTGTGTTAAGTTTCCGGCGTTGATACTAAATCGGTTACCCCTGAGACTTTCATTCAATGGATTTTTCAGGCGGCTCGACGTTACCGGATGTAACTAATGCCTGCAGTAGGATTCAAAATCAACGCTCATGCAGGTCTGAATTTCCGGAATAGGCAAGCTTCGAAATCTTAATTTTGTCCGCCGATCGAACGCGCCCGAACTTACAGGCACACATATGTTACAATATAAGTGAATCTTTCGTGTTGACCACATACGATGACGGCACCGTAAATTCAGTCCCAATGCAGACTCACTGTGAACAAAGCACAGTTGACTGTCAGTTACTTGGTCCAGGTTATAAAAGGCCGATTGTTTACTTTTTTATGACCTGGGTAGCTTTCTTTGCCAGTATTACATAGCATAAAGTTAATTCTTCACCGTCATCGAAGCCGTTGAAATGTTATTTATGAAATCGAAGTATTGGTGACATCAGAGAATTTGTTTACTAAAATATGAATACTGCATTGCACTTCCTTCTCACATCAAAGCTTTTCTTGCATCGATTTCATGCTGTTAAAATTGAGTAAATGATTACTAAGGAACTTGGTGCTAAATTCCCTAAATCAGGACTACGATGAAGATCGAAAAAAGTAATTTTTTAGTTAGTTGTTAGTCAATGCAAGTGCGAACCACTAGAGTATAATAGTATCACCTTCATAGCCACAACTAGTGGGTAACAATTTGGGTGAAATCTTAAATTGTCCCTCACTTTGGAGGAATTTTTATGCACGTGTTTTGTCGGTCGAAGTTAACTTGAGCAAGTATCAGATTTGTTCAAATATATACTGACTGCCTCAGAGTAAGGACAATGAAATGCGCTCTCAGCCTCCAAATCAGGGTGGGAAAATCTAATTTAATAACACCTCACTCAAGCTCCCTCTACAAACTACATATCTAACATATACAGCCGATATCAGTGCGTACTCTTGTCAGGCAGGGGCGAACAATGCGTTGCAGTGCAATGTATTACGTAATGATAATATTAACAAATATTGTTTCTAATCTAACTAATGATACGCTGCGCCTCCTCTCTTATACCATATCTACATGAGTACCTAATTAAGATTATTTACCTTAATTCAAATGTATATTCGTAGATTACCATGCATCGAACTACATTACTGAACTAGCGATATACTCATAGTATAAAAAACTTTACTATACGTTTAGTTTTGTTTGAAATCTAGCTGTATTTTGATTGCTTTACCACACGCATCTTGAATATACCCAGCTGACTAGGTTTCTCATTGTCATCATAGTTATGGAGTCACCACAACTTCTATTGACTGAGTAAATTAACCAGAGCTAGGAGAGTTCAGCATATCCCTATAATTTTAAGTTGAATAACTGCGTTTATTGTAGGATTTGAACCGGGAATATCAAGACTGTCACGTGGTTGCCACAGGACAGTTTGATGACGGCCAACAAACAACAGTGTTGCAATACAAGCACTTCACGAACTTATATATATATATATATATATATATATATATATATATATATATATATATATATATATATATATATAATTTGTATGTTATTTATCACCCGCGAACGAAGTGAGAGAGGTGATAATGTGTTCGAGTGTAAGTGTCTACAGATATATTTGTATGTATATATATGTCTTTCCACTTAAACTCTGCCAGACGAAATTGAGGTATTATCACAATTTATGGCAAATAGTCAGGTGGGTTGACCTAGATATGAAAAATTCCAAATCTGTTGACGCAGCACATTTAAGCGCCTCCACCCATCGCGTGTGATAATTTTACGCAACGCGTCGCTCTAGTTTAGCAATTTATTTATGCGTTATTTATTTATAAACATATAAGACGGTCACGCTAAAGTAGATAAGTGCTCAATTAGACAGGAATCTCTTCAGTTGTCACCAATACCAGTGAGATAAGAGTTCGCATGTACAGGAAGCTGTCTGTCCGCCTGTCACGCACGCCTCAAAAGCACCATCAAAGAGTCTACAGGTGCTTGTTGAGATAAGCCGGAGCTCTATATCTCATCCTTGAACTGATTGATAAGCGGAGTGACGGTGGCTACCGGCAGCGAAGTCTGACTGACTTTGAGTGCACATTATAGTGAAACTTCTAAAGTGTAGACAGGTATATTGCTCCAGTTTAGGGAGGGTTCTTATTTTGGAAATCACCAATTCTGTAGTAGGCTTGGTATTCCCCCCCCCCCCCTCTCCCTGGGCGACCCCTGGGGCGAAGCGAAGAGCGGTGATGATGCTTAAGTTGAAGATTTAAGTGTATTTGATTGTTTGTCCCCCAAAATTAGGCAGGAATTGAGTCATAATAATATGTATTTTTTTTTTTGGCTTTTCAGGCAGTCAGGTGGATTTACTGGGATGTAAAAATGCCAAAAATCTAAAGTTAGCTGGCCATAAAAAACAATATCGGCGTTCAATTTGCCTCCAACGCGGGTGATGGTCTTACGCTACGAGGCGTTCTAGTTTCCCCTGCACTCGTGAAACATTTTCTTTTACTAACAGTGAATGAAAGCAGCAAGTTGAAGGCGCTGCCAGTTACGTCTTACTACACAGTTCTGCCGGCTACCTAATCTAGTGTCGGCTACTGCCACCATTTACGACGGATGGCGCTATGAACTACCCTCTTATTGAAGTTTTTTTTCAATGCCGTGCTTTAAAACGTTCGGGAGTCTTCTCTCTTCTGAAAGCCTCGGTTTGATTTATTCTATACCGTATAGCTGCGTTTGCCCAATTTCAAGTTAATTACCCCAGTGGTTTATTGGACCCATATTTGGGGGCAAAGGAGGGTTTGTGTGAGAAGAGGTAGTCTGACCAAACCGGGATATGGCCTGCGCAGTCCAAACATCATGTGACAACGGAAATAAATAAAACATCCAGTAATGTTGGGTAAATGTTTTGTGGTGTAATTGACAATTGTGCATGAAAGTACATTTTTGAGTAATCACCTCGAAAAGGTTAAAGTGAACGCTGCACCATAATTTATTGTTTTCCCCTACTACGCCCAGGGCGTCCGAGCGGTCTCGTTTATCTTTTTAAACAGAAAAAATTCGCGACACGTTCCAATTTGATTCAAATTTCAAGAGGTATCCGAAGCATGTATTTCTGGTGGTACTTGCTGAGCACGCTGACGGCACGGCTGCCATTTAAAGACGTGTTCACACGATGGTCAGATGAACGAAATTCTTCAGTTACCCGTCCTGACTGTGTCGCTTAAACCTCGTGCTGTGACTCTATCAAATACGTTATTTACTAGAGATTTAAGCCTCTAAGTGAGTTTGCTCACCGAGTACCATGAGAACAGCATCATACATCGTTTCAGATTTGGAGCTTGGGACTTCCGTGTCCTTTCATGCCGAGTCCACACTACACTTTCGCACGAGCAACATGATGTAAGGATGTGCAGCTCGCATGTCGTTCATGCTACCGTATCTATGCTACCGATTTTAAATGTATTTCAGGCAGGCGAGTAATTAAATTGCTTACCCTTGCCTCCAGTTGTTCGTGTAAATGCAGGTGTGGACCCGGCATAAACGGACGCAGCAGCGAATTCGAACGAGAAGCTGAGGAAATTGGTTTCTTGCACTATCGTGTGAGACCGCCTTTCGTAAGCATCTTTGTGGATTCAGAGCTGCTCGCAAGGAAAGACAATAAAGCGCTATAAACAGACTACAGGCAAGAGTAAAATTATCGAGACTTTTATATTGTAATTCAGTAATTTTTACTTCTCAGGAATGACATTTTCTGAGATAAATGTTCTCTAGTCGTTGCTCTTTATACAAAGAGGATTCAAGCTATCATTTTCATTAAATCACACCAGACTGGCAACGTGGGAACGGAGAAACTCCATGAGGTCTCATATGACAAACCCCCACGCAACCAGCCCAGCAATTGAAGAAATAAAATAAAGAGAAGATTCGAGATCACAGAATAGCTTTGTGTACAGATATCGTCTAAGGCTGTCAATACCAGCACCAGCGAAAACAGAGCCATCAAGACCATTTCACACATCCACACACGATGGAAAAAACGAACGAGAATACTGCCCCGTATGGCATCGTAACGGTTCCAAGGCAAACTCATGAAGAGCATCAGTACGCCGAGTATACCTCACCCGAACAAATGGCTCGGGAAGAAAACCAGACAGTGGATGACTAGGGCAATTATATATTTTACACAGAATGCAGACTCTACCAACTCTGCTACGAAACGCCATATCACAAGGCACAACACCATCCAGCATGAACGCACATCGACGAACCACTTTGTCAAGCAAGTGCAAGGAAACAGTTATGAAAGAAATTTCAACAAGAGCTATAGTCTTCACTTTTCAGAACTTCAAAACAGTTCAGAGAAGGGGCAGGACTAATGCGAGAACATCACCTGGGCGACCAAAACCATCAAGTGAAAGTCAAGATCGCGTCCAATATTGTCCCAAGTCAAGAATCGCATAGCCACGATTCCGAAGCTTTTCGAGAAATGAAAAAAAAAAAAAATGCAGGAGTGAGCGCATTGCCTCGCACCGTGAGAAGAAGACTTTTTGATAACGGCCTCAACTTCAGAAGAGCCGCAGTAAACCTTGTGCAATCCAATGAGAAGAACTTGGTTTCTGTTACAAATATTGGAAACGGATCGCTGTTCAAGAACGGAATAGAGTAACTAGTTTCTCGATGAGGCTCCATTTCACACATTTGGAGGATAAATAAGTTGTTTTGTTTGAAGGAGAAAAGGAGGAAGGTATCTAAAGCCTGTGCCATACCTACTGTGCAGCATCCAGAAATAATTCATAGTCGACGCCTGGGGATGTTTTTCATCCAAAGAAACACTTCCACGAACTCCCGGCAGAAGCTTCTTGGTCCAGCAGTTCGAAGAAAAGGCGTCATTGCAAACATTTAGTGTATTCCTTGCTTTCACGTTTTGCCCTGGAGTGGGGGCGTTACTATTCTACTTCTGTCGAAAAAGTGACTAAGGCTGGGTCGACTCCAAGCAACTAAACTTAGACCTCGTCTCGTGGGCCACCGGACAATAAGCCACTTACAGGTTGGGTTCGTCCGACTTCGTCGTTACCCTCATTTGAGGACATGCACATGGAAACTAGATGAGCTCTATACAACCAACGGCACCCAGTCTCTGCTCTGGGAACTTGATGGGCTTGTGATTTGCATGTACAAGCTTCACTCCCAAGAGCTAGAGCAAACGCTAAGCTTTGCCTGTTACTTGAAACGGTCACGTTCCTAGAAATTTTGACCTGCAACGGTACCTCTGACCGCCAACAAGGAGGTGCTACTAAAATTCCCCCAAATGCCGCAAGAATTGGTACAGCGTAACCCACAGCACTTTACTTATTCGTTCCCTTCAGCATTTTTGGTGTAATTGAGTCACCCTCCTCCCCCCCCCCCCTTGCGTTTAATCGCAGTGGTCACGTGGTCCTGCGCCTGCAGCACTCGGCTGCATGAGCGAAACGCCTCAACCTATTTCCTCCATGCGGTCAAAGAGGTCGATGCTCAAGCTCCACCTTCTAGATGACTACCCAATAACAACAATGCTTCACCGATTTTCCTTGTGTCTTTTGTTATGAAAACTTAAATGGGATGCCAGTATCATTTATACTCAGTCGAAACTTGTAATCATCATGATATGCATAGATTTTAACGGAAAGCAAAATATACGAGCGTTAATAGTTTTGACCACTACAATTATAGCAGTAAACAGGCACATTTTCATTTATAAAAGAATTAGCTAGCTTCTAAATTTTCTCTTGCGAACGAAATGAAAAATAATTTTATCTTCTAAAATAAATAAGCCAGCAAATTTCCGTTTCTAACAAAACCGGCAAATCTTCCTTTATGAAATAAAAAGGATTTTTTTTTTTCATTAGTCGGCAAATTTCCATTTATACAAGAATTAACGGGTAAATTTTCGGCATAGCTGGTACGCCGGTAAACTCTAACTTTTTATTTTTTAAGATACATCGGCAAGGCTTAGGGTTCTGAACACAAATCTGCCCGGAGAAACCAATGATATCTATTCACATCGAGATATGTTATCGTGACATCCCTACAATCAAGATAATTGAGATAAGATATACGATGTTGTCAGCACAACTTTTGTAAAAACACCGCGCTTTGGGTAGACCTTGGCGTGCACCACAGTCTTTGGAAGTCAGCCCTGAATTTATGAAACGTCCGACAACCAAAGTAAAAAAAAAATTTTTGAATTCATGATATTGTCAAAAAAAAAAAAAAACACGAAACTTGTAAAATTTACACAACCAAGCTAAAAAAAGCGGAATTTATGGAATTTTCGAAAATGAAAAATCTACAAATATATAAGCCGTCGGGCAATCAAAAATGAAAAACGAATTGAAATTTATTATCTTCTTGGACAGTAACAAATCTAAAGAAGTTTCTGAAACTGATTAAATATCGCAGGGTACAAGAAAATCGAAAAATTGTCTAGAATTTGAGAAATGTGAGATAATATAAAAGAAAGGTCTTGCATGTATTAAACGTCCAATAGTCAAACAAAATTCTAGAATTCTTGAATGCTCAATAACCAACGGGGAAACTTAAGCTACAGTAGAGCTCCTCACGAAGAAACTTCCAAAATGAGGAAAAAGTCCTGATTTGGGACCACCGAAACTGATGAAATATTTCAATTTTTGCTAGTCTATGGGCGTCTTCGATTTTAGGCTGAAATTGAGCCTTCAAGGCTTAGCTTGTCCGAAACTCCAGTTAAGAGCGTTGGCTTCGTCAATTTAAATTGCGTTGCAGGTGTTAGCAGCAACCCGATTATGTTGAGCAGACTGAAAACTAAATTTTTTCGGAGTATGACGGAGTTCTTGCCCTCTCACAGGTAATTGATTAAGGGTCAACACATGACATTCTAAACAAAGTGTCATAAGCAGGGTACTTTTCTCAAGTTTTGGACCTCAAGCCCAGAAACCCTAAGTTTGCAGTTCGATTGGGACCTGAGAGTCGATCTAAGCCAAACTCACTTGACTTAACTTGTCCGAAACTGCAGACAGGTATCTCGACTTCGTCCCGTTTATTCAAGTTCCATTCGCTAACTCGAAATTAATAGCCTATGATGGTTCTAAAAACTCAATATTTCTGAGTACTAGTGGATCCGTGCGTGAAAAAATTCACGCAACAATCGATGTGTTTGCTTTCTTCTCTGACTTGCCGTATCCACATTTTCCCGCTCACGCTTATTAGCAGCACATATTCCCTTTTGTAATCTTCCTGCTGCAAGTCTTTCCTGTCACTGTGCCGCATAGGCCCTTCATCTACCTCTCTCTCTCCATTGGCATAGCACGTCTTCCGTCTTCGTTCTGGAGACTGCAGTAGTCTCGTTGTTCTTATACTTGGGTGCCCGAGCTGTCAATAATGCCAGCGAAGAATTTGTGAAAACCCGTCTTGTGTTGCCCGTAGCATCATCGTGAAAATATTAAGGCAGAGCCTTTCATGTATAGAAGGGAGCTCCCTGTTTGGGTAGTACCGCGTGTTGACGGGAGATGCACTATATGATTTCTCAGGTTATTAACTATTTAGGGTAGACCGATGAGCTTCCTCCTATACATGAAAGGCTCTTGTTAACATTCTTCTGTAGGGCGCAACGGAACTTCCAACTTGATTTAGGGAACCGTACACATAAGCGTGCAAGGCTGAACAACACCAAGCTTTCTTTCGGTGATACGCTTAAAAGCGACGTTTTATGCCTGCAGTCAATATTGCTTCTCATAAATACGCAGCTCTGTATCCAAGATATTCGAGGGTGTCATATAACTCGGACTCTGAAAATTGCACCCAAAAAAAATTGTTCTGTTGAAAAAGAACCCAAAATGGAGAAAAATAATTTACTGCCAAGAAATCATCGTAGTCTTTACGCGCCTTCTGATCGCTGAAGAATATCTTACCAGTCGCTTTGATAATTATGAAGCCATCAATATGAGTATCAGTGTAAACTAAAGGCGGTTAGCTGAAGTTTGGGTGAAGGAAACTTCAGAAGAGAATACACACCAGCATGCAAGAGATTGTTTAGAGAAACTGTATGCATCTGCATCGAGTGGACTTCAATGTTGTCAAAGAAAAAAAGGAATCAGATATACGGTTCAAGTGCCATCATCTGCAACCTGAGAGGTTTTCTATCTATCAGTTTTCAATGAAGCTTGGTAGGATGACCTCAGTCTTCAAGCAGATGAATACACTGATGAAACCAAGAAGGCCAGAGCTAATTTTTTCCTATCTATTTCGTTAAGAGCGTGACACAGAGCATGTAAATAAATAAATATATAATCACACGACGGTCATTTTTAGTGTTAAATAATTGAGATTTCAAACGGTTCAACATAAGCGGGTCACTTCTAGTACCTGCAACACGATTCGAAGCGACGAAGCTAAAATTCCTGCCGACAGCTCCGGGGAAGTTGAAAGTCAAGTGGGCTTGGCTTAGATCAGGAAGCAAAGAGCGTGCATTCTTCGCTTCCTGGCTTAGATTGACTTTCACGACCCAAAAGAACACGCCATTAGCTTGTCTTCTTTTGAGGAGTTTGGCTCCCGTATAGCATGTGAGCTACCTAAGATCGAATAAATGAGTGCGTGCCCATATGTTGGGTTTGAGGAGTTTGGCTCCCGTATAGCATGTGAGCTACCTAAGTTTGAATAAATGAGTGCTCATATGTTGGGTTTGAGGAGTTTGGCTCCCGTATAGCATGTGAGCTACCTAAGTTTGACTAAATGAGTGCTCATATGTTGGGTTTGAGGAGTTTGGCTCCTGTATACCATGTGAGCTACCTAAGTTTGAATAAATGAGTGCTCATATGTTGGGTTTGAGGAGTTTGG
>LQNS02278186.1:3602122-3619619 GCA_001587735.2 Parhyale hawaiensis | reverse complement strand
CTAAATTTAACAACTTTGACCCTCCCACCTGATGAGCTGGAGAACAGCGAAACGCGCGTCGTGGGTATCAAAATTTCTTCAATTGCTTCTAATCGATCTACATCTATGCCATTTTAAGAGAATATATATATATTTATATATTTATAAACACACGAAGGTTATACTTAGTATTAGATGCCTGCCTATGTTCAGACGTTAGTTATCAGCTGCCCACTAACAAAGAAATTGTCAATAAGACAGATACATCAATGGAAAGTATGGGAAATGGCAACTGGGAGAGAACCAGCAAAATTTACCTACCAAGGGCCATTTCCTGGTAAATTGGTCAGATGTGTACGTTAGTATTTACTGCCTACTGAACGCATACATAAACAAAACAAATTACTAGATTCTGAGCATGGATACCTCCGATAAGCATTGTAATGTTGGTGTAACATTTATGTTGGTCCTGAAACCAATATTTCCTTTTCATCATAGCTAAAATCGGGTCATCTGTGCCCCCTTAACGCAACAGGTATATAAGCTCCAGTCTGCTGCTCCGCCTTCATTTTACGACGCATGATTATGAGCACAATGGTGACAGGTTGTTTCGCTGTAAACATTTTCACCGCTTGCAGTTTCGCGGCAAGCAGTTTCGCCGTAAACAGTTTCGCGGCAAACAGTTTCGCCGTAAACAGTTTCACGGCAAACAGTTTCGCCGTAAACAGTTTCACGGCAAACAGTTTCGCCGTAAACAGTTTCGCAGCAAACAGTTTCGCCGTAAACAGTTTCACGGCAAACAGTTTCGCCGTAAACAGTTTCACGGCAAACAGTTTCGCCGTAAACAGTTTCACGGCAAACAGTTTCGCCGCAAACAGTTTCGCCGTAAACAGCTTCGCAGCAAACAGTTTCGCCGTAAACAGTTTCACGGCAAACAGTTTCGCCGTAAACAGTTTCACGGCAAACAGTTTCGCAGCAAACAGTTTCGCCGTAAACAGTTTCACGGCAAACAGTTTCGCCGTAAACAGTTTCACGGCAAACAGTTTCGCCGCAAACAGTTTCGCCGTAAACAGTTTCTCGGCAAACAGTTTCGCAGCAAACAGTTTCGCCGTAAACAGTTTCACGGCAAACAGTTTCGCCGTAAACAGCTTCGCAGCAAACAGTTTCGCCGTAAACAGCTTCGCCGCAAACAGTTTCGCCTCAATCAGTTTCGCTGTAATGAAAGCTCCGTAGGGCGAAAACTTTAAGAATTGAGTCAAATTAAGTTTAAGCAATGTTCACACCATATATTCTAAGCAACGGTGCTACAGGTTCTTAAATAAAGAATTTGCACCACGCGAAAACACAGATTTATGAAAATCTCTGAATACACGAGAGTGAAACGTCAACTATTGATAAAGAGCTTAGTTATGTCAGATTTACAACACCGAATGCAGTATGTTAAAGTTGAAGTATTCAAAAGCATAAATTAAGCTACATTTTTAAAATGATTAAAAAATTCACAAGTCTATTGATGAATCTATTCAACACATAAAGTTGTGGCGATAAGCATTAGACACCGGCTCCCTAAGAGTACTAATGACTTTATAATTATGCCCCACGTTTCCATCAAAATTTGAGTGTTGCTTCTATATGGCATGAGAATCAGTGTATATTTAAAATTAGTTTCATGATAAACTTCCAGAAAAAAGTTGTGACCGAAAGTACAGTTTTCGAAGGGGAAATATGCGTAAGAATTTTTTGATTATCTATAGCTACTTATAAGAAAATTACCCAACATTTAGTATTTGCAGGTATTCTGTTTAGATTACAATACTGCAACACTCCTGTTCTGCCTTGAACCAATGAAATTTCTTAGAGTTTCAATGAGAATTTCATTCGAATATTATGCAAGGTCTTAGGGATTCTTTGTCTGCGAATTGACGTACATTATGGTAAACTCGCCGTGACGAAATTCTTCATCGATTTTCTATTGGGTTCAAGTCCGGAGACTTGGCAGGCTAATCCATAACTTAACTGTTCTTCCTTTCAAAAATGTCTTTTGTTAGCTTTGAGCTGTGGATCGCAGCACTGTCCTGCTGAAGAGTGCATAATTGTCATGTACATTTTACAGAAATGGAACAAGACTTTCTTCTAACACACAAATGTATCGAGGAGAGTTTTGTCTACCTGCTAACTGAACTTACTTGGCTTCAGAGGCTCCCCAGATCATTACTGATCCGAGTCCAAATGGTCTTTTTGAAAACAGAACTTTTCTTTTGACATAAAGGCAAATACAGCCGTCAACTTCTTCCTATTTTTATGCAATCGCACCTGAATCTGAGAACGTATGAATGAGCCGTAACAACACTAAAGTTTCGCAGTTGTAAACTCAGAACTCAGCCCAGGAAGAAAATAAAGAGGTACGTATGCGACAAAATTTAATATCCGATGACCACATGTTTATAAGGCACTGACGTAGACAAGGACACAAGTACACTATAAAAAATTATGTCACAAAGTAAAGTCTAAGCAACAAAGTAAAAGTTCTAGAGCACCTGAAAACAATCTATGCACATTAACTTTAAAATAAGCGTTTACTTTTTTTTCGCCGTACGGAACTCTCATCACGGCGAAACTACCTAAAACCGAGCACAGGATGCCCGAAGCGTAGCAGACAGACGGCAGTGAAACTATTAAGCCAAAGTGGCTTCCATCTCCTGTCTTGAAGAAGTCTCCTGCTGTGACAGAAGAAGCTCTCCGTAGAATAGGGAAGCTCGAAATAAAAAAATAAACACCGAAAGTCATCAACGTTTTAACGAGACCAGCCTCGTCAGTGAACTGTTGCCCGCCCACACGTGTGTTTCATACATGTAGCTATTGCGTGAATTATCTTTGGTCTTGAGAGACTTTGGTGATAACGGCCTATTGGGTCTGAAACTTTATTCTGAACTTTATTGATGAAACTTTACTGAATGTCAAGCCTTAGTCAATGAAAACCACGTGGTTCTCAAGCATTGCAGTCAATGACAGCCACGTGGCTCTAAAGCATTACAGTTAATGACAACCACGTGTTTCATAAACATTAGTCATGTCAACAACGTGGTTCTCAAGATTTGCAGTCAATGACAACCCCACGGTACTCATGTATTGCAATTAATAACATCCACGTGGTTTTCAAAAATTATAGTCAATGACAATCACGTTCTTCTCATGCCCTGAAGTCAATGACTATCATGTGGTTCTCAAACGCTGCAGTTAATAACAACCACGCCGTTCCCATGCATTGCATTTATTGACATACACGAGGTTTTCGAAAAATTTTAGTGAATGACAATCATATGCTTCTTAAGCATTACAGTCAACAACAATCACGTGGTGCTAAAGTACGACAATCAATGACAGCCGCGTGGTTCTCACGTATTGCAGTCAATAACAACAACGTGATTTTTGCAAGCATTGCAAGTAATGTCTCCAACACTGCAGTTAATGATAACCACGTGGCTCTCAAACATGACAGTCAATAACAACCACGTGGTTCTCAAACATGACAGTCAATAACAACCACGTGGTTCTTAAACATGACAGTCAATAACAACCACGTGGTTCTTAAACATGACAGTCAATGACAACCACGTGGTTCACAAGCATTCCAGTCAATAACAACCACGTGGTTCACAAGCATTCCAGTCAATAACAACCACGTGATTCTCAAGCATTTCAGTCAATAACAACGTGAATCTCAAGCGTTGCTATCGATGACTACCACTTGGTTCTCAAACTTTGCAGTCGATGACAACAAGGCCATTCTTGAGCATTACTGTTAAATTCATTCACGTGGTTCTCAACACTAGAGTTAATGACTACCAAGCGGTTACCATGCAGCGCAATAACTAACATCCATGTGGTTCTCAAGCACTGCAGTCATTAGCAACCACACTGTGGTTCTCATGCACTGCAGCCTACGACAAGCATGCTGTTCTCAAACGGTGAATGAATAACTTCCAAGAGGTTCTGCAGTGTTAAGCCTTATGTGGTTGTTATTTAACGCAGCATTTAGAAACTACGATGTTACCACTGAGTGCAGCACTGGCGAACCAAATGCTTTGGTTCAGAAGCGCATACNCTCAAACGGTGAATGAATAACTTCCAAGAGGTTCTGCAGTGTTAAGCCTTATGTGGTTGTTATTTAACGCAGCATTTAGAAACTACGATGTTACCACTGAGTGCAGCACTGGCGAACCAAATGCTTTGGTTCAGAAGCGCATACATTAAAGTTTCCACGCCAACTGAGAGATACTCACCCAAGTCTGTCTTACATTGCATCTCAATGCAAAGGAAAGTGTCTGCCTAGCAAATGCTTACCAAGATAGAGCGCAACACAACATAGGCCGCGGAGGAGCTCAGGTCGGCACATCCATCCACAGACACAGTAAGACTGTAACTGACCGCAGCCGTCAGCTGCCGCCTCGAGTAATCGAGCTCTAGGCCAAAGGGTATTTAGGCCTAAGCAGTTCAACGAGAATCTGGCGGGCAGGCATTGTTTGAGAAGAAAGATAATGAATGCATTGGAGCGCATAAACCAGACGCTGGCAGTTAAGCAGGCTGCGGAAGTTCAGAGTAGCCAGACGCTGGCGGCATGCTATGGATTCCCACTCAAACTGTTATGTTAGTATTGAGAATGAAAACGTGAGGGTGATGTGCATTAACCTTGTTGAACACGGCATCCATATGAGAAACAAATGTTATTTGATATTATTTTATTTTTGGCACTGAAATGTGGAACCAAGTAGGGATGAACATAAAGCTACAGACGTGGCATCCTAAGCACTTAACAAATCAAAATTGCTTACAAAACACCAGTAGTGAACAACTAGAACGTCTTGTGGCGTAAGACCATCACCCACCGTCGTTGTAAATTCAACGCTGTCTTTTTTTATGGCCTGCTAATTCTAGTTTTTTTTGGTATAGTTCGCATCTACTGTAAGTCAACGCACCTGAATCTAAAAAAATGACGAACTATGCTTCACTTCTGCTTGTTTATGGAGTGACAGATTCAACACGGTAATTTTTGATGGCCAGCAAACCGAATTTTTTAACTACTTTTCACATTCTACGCAACCGACCTGGCTGCCAGAAAAAAAAATAATATTATTATTATGACTCAACTACTTCTGCCTCTTTTTGGGTGAGCAGTAGACAAAATTCATCGCCTTCATTTTTTACGGCCAGCTAAACCTAGATTTTTTGCATAGGTCACATCTAGATCTGCCCCCCCCCCAGACTCCCTGCAAAAAAAAAAAAAAAAACGAGGCTCAACTCCTTCTTCCTATTTTTTGGGTGGGCAGACAAATAAAGATATAAATATATAGATATACCGGGCTTTGCAAAAGTCCTGACCTGTTTTGTATTTTCAAAGTATGAAGCTCATTTCAAAGACTTGATGAAATTTATTGATAATGACTCATTCCTAAACTATTTCAGATAATATAATAACTGGTAACAGTGCTCATTGTTATACATTGTTGGTTATGGAAAAAAAAGGATAAAGATAGCAGCTCTCTTTCGCACGGGTCACCAGAAGGCGGACATTGCTAGGTTACAAAATGTCAGTTTATCACTTTTAACGGTGATACGGGTCGAAAACCGCCTTAAGAATAATGAAAGACTCAAAGATCGACCACGTTCACAACAAAGCATCCGGCCTCTGTGATGATGCTTTGCGTTGTGGCCTTCAATGGAGAGAAGATGCCTCCAGTGTGATTCAAGGGCGGTTACAGGTTGACAGGGACTGAATACAGGAATATCATGGCCACAAAAGTTCTTCCTTGGATCAGAAAAATCGTCAAAGATAGAGATTACGTGTTTCAGAGATGGTGTACCAGCGCACTCGTCGAAAACCGTCCAAAACTGGATGAGCCAAAACATGACTTTCTGGCCAAAAGAGTTCTGGCCCCCACAGTCGCCCGATCTCAATCCTCTAGACTACAGCGTGTGGCCGCATATTGAGAGTAAAGCTTGCAAAGCTCGCCACAGCAACATTGAGGAGCTGAAAGCCTCTGTGAACCGCACTTGGGCTCAGATGGGGAAGGCATACGTCCGTAATGTGTGTAAGGACTTCCGACTACGATTACGGCGTGTTATTGCTGCCAATGGAGGTCCTATTAAATATAGCAACGTTGTTTAGATCATAATAAACTAATACATTACAAATTTGGTTTTATTTCATTATAAACAAAGCTTTTACGAACTTCGGATGGAAAATTATTAAAATAGGTCAGGACTTTTGCAAAGCCCGGTATTTATATGTATACAACTGTATGTACACCTCTGCACTTTTCTTTTTTTCTCAAAAAGACTTACAATCAGATATTTTTTGCACAAATTATCATTGTCCATTATAAAAATGAGAACGCGTTCAACTGAAAGCTATAACAAGACATATGGAACACTCTAAACATATGAAAAATTTATTTTGTTAATGATATATTCAAAATGCGGCCAAGATCATTGTTCTATACTTAGCACTAAGAGACCGAAGTTAGTCATAATTTAGTCGATGATAGTGTTTGTGATAGAGTGAACTGGAAATTGTGAAGCGTCCATTGGGCTTGGCAGATCAACTAGGAAATCAGATCGAGGAAAGATATAGCCTAAGCTATAAGAACGTGAAATATATAAAAAATAATGGATCAGGTCAACAATAACGCTGTCACGCACTTCTTACGTGACACCTTGACGCATCGCTGGATGGAGAGTGTAGGCGGTTGGGGTTCTGGCGTCTCCGGAAGTATGCTGCTCCTTGACAGGGGGAATAAGACTCAGGCGAGTAGCAGACTGTGTACTTGTGGATTGTAGGGGTTGAGAAAGAGGTATGATTCCGCTAGGTGTGAGGGTGAGGTACGTCTCACGTATAACTCCAGCGGTCATTGAGCTGACCGGCATAGTTGTCGGCCATATTTATGGACAGGTGGCACAAGGGTGCGGCACACACAATGAATTGCCCACTGTGCCATTACAACGGTTCCGCTCAAAATTATAGCATTACAGTCATCTCCTGGAAACTTCTTTAGAGCTGGATATAATTATATAGGCATTTAAAGCACAACTCTGGTCACCATAGTATTGTTGGTCGATAACCAATCAATGCACAAACCATCCTACAACACATAACCATGAGTGCAAAACCAGGAATACACATATAAGTTAATTGTAGTTAGTTAGTTACAGTGAGAAAGTCCAAGCCTCCACTTCCGAGCGGAACGATGCCACAGAGGAAAGAGCAAGGAAAACACAGCACGTCGATAGAAACGAGGAACCCCACACACAGAGGTGTTCCCACACAGGACCAACGCTCATGGGAACAGCAAGTCGGGAAAGAAGAAGAAGAAGAACAGAATAAAGCATGAGCAAGTAGGAGTATGAAATCGGGAAGGAAGCAAAGAGGGCACGAAAGACAGACGCCCCGAAGGCCTAGCTAACGACTACTTAAATCTTCAATGAAAGCATTATCAGCAAAGCTCACTCGAGCACCCAGGTGAGGCTAACATATCCGAACATGAATAGATTCTATGGTTCGAAAGTCAAAATGGGAGCAGCCTTCATATTTAAGGGGATGTCTGTTATTATGCTCAACGACTTTCCTAAATGACACTGCATCCAAAAACTTCAAAGGTTGGCTTTAAACAAAGCGTTGATTATTTTTGTCGTGTTTGTCTGTCTTCGTTTGTCTGTCACCAAGATTACTCAGAAAGTTAAGAACGGATCTTTACGAAGTTTACAGGGATTGCTAGTCATGTTAACAGTAATAGATGATTTACTTTTCGTGAAAATCTGCTCGTCTGTTTGTTTATTTGTCTGTTTCTAGGTCTATTTTTTTTTTCTCAGTACCATAACTCAAAAGTTATGAACGGATTTTCATGAAATTTACATGAGTTGTAGGGTATATTACATTGAGCAAAGTATAAATTGAATATTTGTGATGATCTGTTAATTCGCTCGTGTGCTTGTCGCTGTGAGTGATTTTATTCTTGTTATCGTAATAACTCAAAAAGCTATGGATGGAGTTTTATGAAATGTACAGGAATTGTTAGTAATGATAAAATGATTAAATTTTGATGATGAGCGGTTGGATCTTTTGCGTGCTTGACTTATGTTTGTTAGCAGCTTTACTCAAAATGTTACAAACGGATCTTCAAGAAAATTTCAGAAAATTTCAGCTGTTAATACTATTAAAAATCCAAAATGATTTGAATTTTGGTGGTGATACACAGAAAATCATGGTTCAGAACCAATTTGAATTTTTTGTTAAAGATGCCTTGCTTGGCGGTGGTATGCGCTCTCTGAGTGTTCTAGTTAATTACCTCCGCCAAGGGGGTTATGTTGTCGTTGGGTTTGTCTGTCTGTCTCTCCGTCTGTCTGTTATTCTGTAGGTCACCTAGATAACTCATAAAGTAATGGACGGATTTTGAGGAAACTTACATGGGCTGTTAGGTATATTAGGAGGAACAGATGATAAACTTTTGGTGAAGATCTGCCCTTCCGTTTTTTTCAGCCTATTTTTGTTTTTGCCATAACCTAAGAAGTAATGGACGAATTTTCATTAAATTTGCATGAGTTGTTGGGCTTATTGCAGAATGTTATGATCAAATTGCTGTAATGATCGGTTTATTCGTTCGTTTGTTAGTCACTGTGTTTGATTTTTTATGTTTGTTAGCGCAATAACTCAGAAAGATATGAATGGATCTTTATGAAATATTCAGGAATTGTTAGTAATGTTTTCAGCGATAATTTATTAAATTTTTGTGGTGATTTGTCGGTCTGTTTGTGTGTTTGACTAATGTTTGTTAGCGCACTAACTAAAAAATTAGGGATGGATCTTAAAAAAATTAGGAACTGTTAGTCCTGTTAAAAGACATATTTGATTAAATTTTGGTGATGATCGGTAGGTCCGTTTGTGTGTTTGACTAATGTTTGTTAAAATGTTTGTTAGCACAATAACTCAAAAATTGTAGATAGATGGATCTTTATCAAAATTTCAGAAATTATTATTATGTTTAAAGACACAATAGACTATACTTTATTCATGATCGGTTTGTCGGTTTGTGTGTTTGACTTATGTTTGTTAAAATGTTTATTATCACTACTCAAAAAGTTAAGAACGTATCTCCAAGAAAATCACGGACACTATTAATATTATCAAAAGGCACAAGTGATCAGATTTTGGTGTTGATACAAAGAAAATCATGGTTTCAAAGCCGATTTGAATTTTTCGTTACTGCTGCTTTGCTTGGCGGAGGTATGCAGTCTCCGAGTGCCGAGTACTCTGGTTGTTACAGTAAAGCCTAACTGTGGTCTTCGTCAGAGGAGGAGAGGATGGAGTGGTGGAAGATAGTTAGAGGAAGGGTGGGAAGAAAGAAAAGTGGAGACGCTGAAAGGTCCTCCCAGAGATGCATGGGAGCGAGAGCTGTGGTAGAGTGGGGCGGCGCTCCTGTATTTCGTATGCGACAATTTCAGCTTTCTTCGCGTTAGCCTGCTTTTGCGTCGTACTACACTCCGATTCCCAGTACCAGTAATGAGTTTTTAATACATTTACTTCACTTGAAAAAAAAAATGAAAGACCGTGAGCTTGCAAGGCTGTAGTGTGAGCGTAATCGTACATTGTACAAAAACCCTCAATGGGATGGGGGGGGGGGGGAAAGTAATGAAGGGGACACAGCCCTCCCGCTTCCCAGAAGCAACGGTACTGCATGGCTTCTTTCTGGAATAATTTCGTGGGCGAGAGTGAAAAAATATATAAGTCTAGACCTATAAACCTTTTTACTTGTAGCTGACGTAACTATTGAAGATTGGAGAATTGGTCGAGAAGTAAGTCAGCTAGCTGAAAGTTTGGTACCCGCAACGCGCGTGAAACTTCAGCTCATCCATCGGAACTTCTGCTCATCCATCAGGTGGGAAACTGAAAGTTAATGAAAATTATATAATTGAATTTCCAAGAAGTAGAAGAGAAAAAAAAAAAAGGAAAAAGTGCTCATGAATCGATCTGAGGTGACCCATTAGATATTCACTTACCAAATGCTATATACTCAAAGATGATTCATCACGCTCGTCGACTCTGCGAATAAAAATTGAATCTTTCTATATGTCTTCCGTACGATGCGGAAGTTTAACCAATTTCCTGTATGTGTCGGCCTACTTTTCGTGTCGGCTGAAGCAATGGATGGACATACCTCATGCTTTATCAGTGCCTTCTTGACTCCGCGTTAGATAACAGAAGCGCATGCCATTCAAGGTGTAGAATTTATCGAGTACGGGTGTGTCTGTGGTGGTGTACTTGATATAGGGTGTACTCGTTACAACTCATTTGAAGCAGAGTGCTCGTCAGTGTTTGCTCGATGAAATTTACTAGATATGTACAGCATACCCAAGGCATTTCACTTGACACACTTTATTTGACCTAGTTTACTAGACTTGTGCTACTTGATATAGTGTACCCTATACATTTTACTAGACAATCTTCTATTTTTACTGGATGCAGTTTACTTGATACAGTTTAGTTTACTAGATAAAGTTAACTCGAGAGCCTTTGCGCTATGTACTTTACTCGATATACAGTGGTTCACTCAATATCAATGATTCGATAATGTATTTGTTACAGCTACCGAGAGGCAGTTTATGTTGCAAAATTCTTGTACTGCAGTTTACCTGATACATATAATTCAGTACGGATTACTCTATGCAGCGTGCCTAATGCAATCACCTTATGTAAATGACCCTACGCAGTTACTACTACAATTAAATACCAATGAATAATCACCTGTAAAATACCTGTATGCATATTTGAATGTATATGCAAGGCCCCAGCTTGAGAACAATAGAAAAATTTTACCGACTATTTTCAGAAAAGGATTGCTCTGCAAAATTGAAAATGGCGCCGGACGGTTAGCTAATTTGCAGATAACGTTGTTTTTCATGCGTGAAACCTTCATAGCTCAGAATAAATTAGAAAGTTTCATGAAAAATGTACAGAAATTGAGATAACCGAGCCATGGGGAACAGATCTTCGTCATTAAAAGGTAAATGAACGTGCTAATTTGGCTAATTTTATTTTTCGTCCTTATATAAATCTGTTTTCTAATCCCTATGGTCTGCTCAAGGAGCTTCTAAGGGGAAGAGCAAGCCCAAGCACTCTCTGGGCGAGTAAATACATGGCTTTGTCACGTGATCGAAGCTGGCGTTTGGAGTCCTTAAAATGACTGAAGTGGCATTGGTCAGTACATATAATTAAGGAAGATACAGAGAGGCAGTTCTTCAATATTTTTTGCAACGACAATCGTGTCTGAAGATTTATATCGCAGTGCTCACTCTGTTAACTTTCATCATCAGATGGTATACAGGATACAAGTTTCCTTTACATACTTCCATCCGCTCGGAATTTCGTCGATGGTTAGTGGCTATAAAAATTTGAGCTCAGGACTCTTTCCTATATACGCTGCGTGAGGCAATGCCGCTCTCCGATTGGATAAGCCACTCAGCCAGTTTAAGGGAAAAGTTTACTCGCAACGCTCCCGTAGGATAAATAAAGAGGGTGCGCTCCTCTCTATTAGAACCTCCTTGGGTCTGCCCTTCATTTTGCAAGACCGTAAAGTCTTAAGTATTAAAATAAATTTCAGGTATCCATGATACGGTCTTGGGAGGGAGTAACAGAAGATAAATTAAAACTTTAAGCTACTACTTGGTCGCACATCCCAACCTGGAGGCTCACCCCTCACGCACTGGTTCATTGTGTGGGTATGCCGTGTGCCAACTGGCCTCAGAGGAACAGTACACGGTTGCAGTCGACCCTAGATCGTAAACAGCTATGGGGCCAGCGTTGGAAGTCTCTTATGCTACGACCTGCGCCCCCAACCATCTCCATTTTTTGTCAGGTTCAGTAACTCGACATTAGCTTTCGGGCACTAAATACTTACTCCGCAAGCCAAGCGCAAAAAATATCTAGTTGTGGCAACAGGCTCGAACCTCTGCATTCCGCGTCCGACAACAACACTCAAGCAGAGTACGTCTGTGGGTCACCCCAAGAAGTACCTAGAGCAGTAAAATGGCTAGTGGTTTGAAGCACCCAGTTTAGGCCACGACTGAGCAGAATTGTGGCCACATTAACCCACACCTAATTATCAGGCTCATCTAATTAATGTATTCTATTAAACAATACTCTTCTAACAGATCTAATCTAATTAATAAGGACCTTTTAATTAATGTAATCGAATTAAGAACACCCTTCTAAATAATTTAGGGTAATTGATGAGCCCCTCCAATTAATCTAACTTAATTAATGAGGCCACACTAATTAATCTAACGTAATTAATGAAGCCCTTCTGATAAATAAAATTGAGCAAATGAGGCCCTTCTAATGAGTCTAGTTAAATTAAGTAACCAAATTTAAATGATGAGGCCCTCCTAGTTAACCTAATCTAATTAAAGAGACCCTTCTAAATCATTTAATCTCAGTAATAAGCCCGTTCTAGTTAATCTAATTTGATTAATGAGGCCGTTGAAATCAATCCCATCTGATTAATGATGCCTTTCATAATAATCAAGTTTAATAAATGTGGCTTTTTAATTAATCTAATTTAATTAATTACACCCTTCTATTTTCCAGAAAAGAAGGCGTCAGGTGATGTCGAAACAGGAACAGGCATCGACGGTAAGAATTGCACAAATAACATTTTCCAATTAATTCCAATTAATTTAGATGATTAAAATTACACGCACGTAGCCCACAATATAACTCAGCCTTTGTTCGAAGAATTCCAAAGATTTCTATAGAAAAACAGAAGAGATCATTAGACGTAAATGTCTCCCAGTTATGATAGCAGTTGCAGCAAGTCAAGGAGATTTTGTTATCGGCGGAAGATAAGGCTTTGGACTTGACAGCCCTTATCTCGTGTCTTAACAGTGATCTCACTCTTTTTGTTCTTATCGGGACTAGACGTTTGTTCTGATTGAAGGTCTTTAGTATATTTTGTTAATCTGAAATTATACAGCATACACAGTAAAATAATAATGATAATTTTGGTGTCAGGTATTTCAAAACGGCCTTGATTTCATAAAAATTTAGTGCTTTTCCACATAATTATCTGAAAGCACATATCAAATTCATAGTAAATCTTGGAAAAATAATTCTTGAATAAAAATACTCGCATGTCATGTACAACATGCGGTCAGCCATCTACTGGGACCATCATCATAGCATCTAATTTTAGGAACTAAAATAAAGGCACAATGAGCAAGGCTCACGAATACACTCTTGACAAATTTGGAGCTCGTAAGATAACACGTACGTCTAATGAGACACTTAGTGCATCAGTCATTGCTGAAATTTCAGCTTCTCAACTCTGAAGTCGTTGCTAAACCCATACATTAAACCTCCTTTGTGCTTGGCTGGTGTCGCACTAATGCGCGTAGAAGCTCAATGTTCCTAAAGCCCAATGCAGCCGAGAAGCAAAAAAAAAATGCAATAGGGGCATTTCGCCAACACCTGCCCCACTGGACTTGGCGAAAAAATCTCCTCGGTAAAGGTGAAGTCAATTTAGACCACACCCTCACCTGGGAAACCCACATGCACTGGTTTGTGCTGCGGGTATAGGCCCACTGGCCCCAGATGAGTATGTGTAGTTTTGCGAATTCGGCTGGCAGGGTCTAGGCCAATCATTTTCGTCTAGTTCAAGCAATTCCATATCAGTTTTCTGGTTAGGTATTCACTACTGCGGGATGAAGAGCCTGCATCTTTCTTAAAACTTCACGTTTAAAATGTTGCGACTCCATCTGCAATGTGAAAAGCATGAAAGGAATTTGTATCTATGTAGGTTACAGCAATGGTATCTAGAAGAATTTTTTTTTTTTTTCGAAGTAACGTTTATAAGCTTCAAGATCATACAAAACAGTCGCTCAATACAATGTATAGGGAATAAAAATTGGTGGGTGTGGGTATATATAAACAAGCAATAAATTGTAAAAATTCACTGTTTTCCATTTCTATGCATCTTGTTACAATTTTACTCTAAAACATAGCAACCACATACGCCCATAGCTGCTGCGTGTGCATTAACGCGTCTTGGCAAGCAGGATCTATCAACAATATTATCCAGTAGAAACCAGCAAATATGTCGCTCTTCTGCGCGCTTCTTCAAGGTACCGAAATTCAGTCGGAGGGCAAATATGACTATTTAGTGCAGTAACGCCTCTGGTTAAACCTATGGCGTTACAGCACTAAGGCTATATAATATATTAGCCCTCCAATTGCCTCAAGAAACTAATAGCATATTCAACCTTTCTGGCCACCCGCTCACTGCCACTTAAAGTACAGTATAAGCAAAGGTTCAAATTTCTTAGCGGTTATATACAACGTGTCGTACCTAAAAATTTCTCTAGAGAAATTCTTCATGAGTTTCTTGGACAAACGAGAGAGAAAATAGCTACCCGTACCAGATAGAGATAACGTGAAAACTGAACAAAAATGATTTTGTATCTGTCACATAGTCACAATCAGAGATCAAACTTCATCTGGCGAAGAACAGCAAGCCTAGTCACAACTGAAGGAGAATAGAGAAGTAGTCATCAGGAAGTCCGATAAAGGCGGTGGTGTGGTAGTGCCAGACAGGAATAACATCTGAACATAAATCAAGTGAACTTATCTCTGATACCGAGAAATTTTAGCCATTCCCACCCAAAGAAATGAATACTGGAAAAAAAGAAATCAGTGACACGATACGTCCGTTGTGCCAATATTACATATAGTACGCCACGGTAGCAGCATGCTTCCGTTCTCAGCTCTAACACCTTGTATCGCTCACCGGTTTGGTGCTCCGCCAGGCAGCGAGCTCTTTGCAGATCTTAGTGTACTGACTCGGCAGTTGTGTGTACATGCACTGCGCCGTGGCGGAACTGCCTCCCTCAGAGATGATGGGGGTGGGGGTCTCGGGTCATTTGTTCCTTTCGTCAAATTGGCGCCATAGTTCTTGGTGACCCGACGTCCACTGCAACTACACTCATCTGGGGCCAGTGGGCCTATACCCGCAGCACAAACCAGTGCATGTGGGTTTGTTTCCCAGATGAGGGTGTGGTCTAAGTTGACTTTGACTTTAGCTGATGACGCCGTGCTTGCAACATGTCTTCCCCCTTGATTCCACCCACTTTCGCGTCGGCGGCCGCCATATAGTAATAGCATTTGACGTTTGCATCAACGTGAACGAAGTTTACTGTGAGGTAGAAGGCAAGTGATATACGCCGGCCAACGAAGCGAAAATAAGTGGATTTTAGAGCAGAGACGTGTGAGCATGGACGTCGGCAGCTGTAGCACTAACTATAAAATGCTTCTTAAAAGCTTTGTATCGGGCCGCCTACAACGTGCTCAAGCGTACCGGTGATGACAAGTTTTGTCATTTCTATAGATTACGAAAAATTTGTAAGGACAAACACAACCCTCCGCCTCCCCATCAGAAGCCTCATGGGAACAGTCACGCACGATCGAGGTCGCCCAATGGCTGAACCAAATTATCCGTCCGTAGATCAACCAGACATACATATATCTCTATGGCGCGCGTTTATAATCACTCATTTATTCCGCCACTCACTGTCCTCACAGAGTATTTAAAAAACTGTTGCTGCCCAGCATAACGGAAACTCCATCTGAACAACTTGGACAGTCACACCTTCCAACAGATGGTGTGAGCATGGGCTGACGCTCACAGACTTCTATATGTTGCATCTTGAGGAACAACTCTTATCGCAAGAAAGACCTATCAAACCCGACGTATTATAAGCGATACGTAGACCCCATCATGACCGTATTTTCAAATGCAAATCCTCTAAACTACTTTTAAAAAGACTACATAGCACTACAATTCTACAGTTTACCAACGAAGAAATAAACGATGGTTTCATTTTCATTTTTGGGCGGCGTCAGCAATAAAAGGAACACATTTTGACGCATCCTTCTTCATCAAACCCACAGACAATGGATCCTATACCCGCTTCAACTCCCTAGTACCTTTGTCTTACAAAAAAATTAATATCGAAGACACTTCTTTATCTAACCCTGACATTTTCTTCATCCTAGGATACCCAAAATCAAGGACACAAAGCAATGTTTTAACCAGCAACGGTTTCCCTTCTGATGATTTTAGACAAAGTAGGGTGAAGACAGTGAGGGACACATACCTAGACAAAAACCAAAAGTGCATCAAAGAAACAGTTCGCCTTGACTTTGGAAATAAAGAAATATATGCACCAATCATCAACGTAAAATACAATGAATTTGCAAACTACCGAAACCTGTGTGTTAGCATGGCCACATGGACTACTCATGACATCACCCATCAGCCCTACCCACCAGTCGGTCACCTAACCCTTTAATCTTACCTGCAATTTTATGTGTTCTAGATTGACCGAAGTGTGTAATCATGAGCATTGCTTATTGGGCTTAATTTAATTTCAGAGTTGACTCCTGATGACAGCTTCAAATAGGAGATAGCCGAAACTTTGTTGTTGTTTTTTTTTTCATAGTATGCACATATTTTTGTTCAAGAATCATTCTTTATAAACTAAGCACTGAACAGATATCCGTTTCCAAAGATGTGGAGAAAAACGTTAAATCTTTTGTGACATAATGAAATGAACATCAATATTATCTCGCGTGCCCGCATATCCCTACACGTTGCAAGGGATTTTCCCTCTTTAAGCTTTCTAGAACTTCGAAGATCTTAGAAGCGATAGTCTGTGCTGAGAGTCGATTTTAAGATTAAGACTCCTTTCGATGGTAAAGTGCCCCATACAGTGTAATCCGTAGTCAGCGCTGTATCTATGAGCCCTACACATGAACTTAGGTGCTGCGGTACTCGAAATAAATGCGGTGTCATTGAGCCCTAAAGGTACAAAATCTCTACCATACTGACTCATTAATTAAAAAAAGTATATTCGTAAAAATACCCCTACAATATTATCCAAGAAAGAAATGGTATGCGTTAATTGGTTTCAAAACCATATCTAAAGGGTTATCTCTGACTGCCTAATAGAGTATATTTACATGCCAACAGTTAAACCTTCTCCCATCTGTTAGCTCTAACAATGTTATCTTTGAAAAATGATTACCTCAGGGTGCTGCGCCCCTAACGTATTGGGCTCTGCATAGAGATATGGGAAATATATAGTTTTGTTTGTTGGATCAGCAAACGCGCAGTGTATAAATGATAACCTTTGTCTCCCAATTGCAGAGTCTGTTCGCAAATCTTCTCGTTTGGAGAGCCTATCCTATTCAAAAATCGAGAGAAATGAGCTTCGAGCCAACTTGGGAGAGAAAACCTGGAGTGAGGGCGAGGCGCTTAACAGAACAGGGAGGAGGCCGGTGATGCTTGGCAGAAATGCTAGTGAGGCATCCGCGTTTGACAGAAAACGGAACGAGGCGGCGGCGCTTGATAGAAAACGGAGCGAAGCGGCGTCGCTCAACAGAAAACGGAAGGAGCCCTCCGGGTTGTTGAAGGTT
>LQNS02278186.1:3581128-3600650 GCA_001587735.2 Parhyale hawaiensis | reverse complement strand
GAAAGAACACCATTGGACAAGCTGCTGGAAGCTCTGTACAACGAGGTGCCCAACGTCGACATCGCAAATGAAATCTACCGACGGTTATCAGACAAAGAACCTCTCTTTGGCTCAGACTTATGCGGCAAAACTTTCCTTTTCATTGTTACTGAAAATCTAGAGCTAGAGGATGTCCAGCTGTGCATAGAGGATTTCGGTTTAGACCCTTGGTCCAAAAACGCAGATGGCGGGGAACTACCCCTCAGTGCAGCCATAGCTCGGGGTCATCTTCCAATTGCCAGATACTTGTTGGAGAGAATGAAAGAGAAGAACACCGGAATTGCCTCTTTGAGAGGCATCAGCTCCAACCTTCTTTACAAAGTGCTGTGCAATGCATGTCCGATCGAGAAGAAACTCCCTGAGATAAGTCACCATGACTGCTTGGAAGAAATACTGAAACAAGATGTGGATGTTCTACAATCGTCGAGTGGAGTGGAAAGTCCAGTCTGGGGTTCGACCTCTAAGTCTATCCTTCCAGCTCTTGTGACGAACATCCGGGATATCGAAGCACAGAGACTAGTTGAAGACGCCGGCAATATCAGGATTCGGCCCAGTCTTCCAGGTATATATTCCCAAATTGCTCCGTTTTAAATTATTCAACTTGATACATTTCACTCTTCACTTATGTCACATAAGCTGGAAGAGGTAGTTCCATTTCAGTCATGTATAAAGAATTAACGCAATTCCTGGCAAACCTTTTGGAAAGCTTCAAGACCGCTACCAACTTTACGTCCCCTGAGTAAGTAACATGTGACTTAGATTGGAGGCACACTTCAACCTATACATACGTACGGTCCCGTTAACATTCCAGGTGCTGCTGCTGCTGCTCAAAAATAGGGTATTGCTCGTGACGTCATATGAATGACGCCAAGTTATAAAAAATTCTTTGGAAGTTCCTCTTTTAGCTTATGATGACATACCATGCGCTGGAAGTAACAAGACAAGCTTGTGATTAAAAATAAAAAGTCTTCTACCAACTCCAATGATTCTGCAACCCTATTAGGTACTTGAGCACATATACTAAATACTAAATAGATGCAGACGAAGACAGCCATTGTCTATTTCTTCATCTTGTGGATATCTGTTCTCATGGATATCTGTTCTTTGTGTTCACTACGCATACAATAATATTGTTAGCATATTCATCAATATTTGAGTGAGCATCAGTACTCCTTGGACACCCCTTACATAAGATACGACCATGGAGTAACAATACAACGTCTTATAGAGCAAGCTCAAGTATAAATAATGGTAATATACACAATAATCGGGTGGCGTGACTAACATCGCCCGGGCCTCGTTCCAAAACCAACTGAGGTATTTAAGACAATGTTTCAGTAAAATTTTAAAAAGTGTAATATTATATAAGCAGATTTAATCAATTTTTCAGTAAGTTTCAGTACAATTCCTATAAATCTCTGTAAAATTTAAGCAACTGTCGATAAAAATTTCAGTAAAAAAAGTTCTGCAAAATTTGAGCAAATTTCAATAAAATTTCATTAAATTTCAATAAAATTAATTCCAGCAAAATAGCAGTATATTTTAATAAAGTGTTTTCCCTGACATCAGGGAAAACGTCTAAGCTAAGCGACTAATTCAACAGCATAGGCTGCCCCAGGGACCCAGCAATAGTTAGGCTCATTTTCAAGCGTGTCATAGGATTTGACGGTGGGCACCCACCGATAACTAATAATGGGACACTTCTGAGTCTTGTTGATTGATACATTCTTTGCCTCACTATTAACAATTAGCTTCTTTTTTCAGGATTCTATGTTGCTGGAAAACATCTAATTGAAGTTTCATTAATAAGACGTAAGACCTTTACGTAAATTTGAGTAAACTTCCAAGTTTTCCGCAGTTTATGAAATACACAAGCGAACAATAAATGACGTGTTCGGTTTCGATGTTGTTCTTCGGATTCTGTCGTAATTATCATCTATTTCTTAATTGGCAGTCAAAAAATAAAGGTAATGCATTACCGTTTGATACATTGTGATGTATAACTTTACGAGTCTTCATGGAAAGTTATTAATAATTTGTATCAATTCTTTCCAAAACAGCCACACTTCCACTGTCATGGGCAGAAGCGAGATCCATCCTCAGGACTGACAACAGAGACGCGCTGGAGCTCAAGCTAAGTAGTTTTGCTTTCCAGACTGAAAAGTACTTGCGACCAAAACAAGCCCCCAACAACAAGACTATTTTCCATGCCGCAGTCGAACTGGGAGCATTCAAATGCATGGAATTTCTGCTGAAGAAAACCAGAAATCCGTCATACTTGGACGAACCGGATAGCTCTGGCTCCCCTGCTCTCCATTCTGTCACCGTTCTTGATTCAGCCATGGCAGGAGATTTCTTGACCATGCTTTTGAAGGCAGGAGCTTTTGCAGAAGCTCAGGATAATGATGGAAATACAATCCTACATAAGATAGTGGCTAATGCTTCGGAGGAAACCCTAGAACGAGATCTATTTTTAGCTGATATTCTACTCTTTTTTGCTCCTGGAACCTTGAGATGCCAAAACGTTGCGGGAGCAACCCCGTTATCTGCGATGGAACTTCGAGCTAAGCTTCTTGAAATCGATCATGAATTGGACGAACTCAACAACATGCTGCTTGAGAAAGATAGAGAATTCCATGAAGAGGATCGCGACCAAGACAAGCAAGAAGCCAACTTCCTGCCTCTATTGAAAGAAGACAACCCCATCGGTCGACGCGACTTCCTCGACATCGGTGAAATCCCTGCAGAATCCAGGAGTAGGCACTTTATTGGAGCCAAGTCTGTTCTGTACCTAGCGGTGCTAAAATTGGACCAGAAGGCGGTGCAATCACTGCTGGACGAGGGTCACAGTCCATGGACAAGAAATGCTGACGATGACAGAATGGCTCTGCACGCTGCTCTTGCCATAGGAGACCCAGCACTAGCACAAATTCTCATCAAGAGGATGAAAGAACTCAAGAGCTGCAAGGATCTTGACCTGTTTAGCGATACCTCCAGCTTGCTGCAAACTCTGTTGAGTAGCTTTGAGGGAGGACCCGACGGCCCCTACCAGCAGTGCTTGGACGTTATGATGAATCCGGATATCTTGCTTGACCCTTCATTTCGACTGAATGGAGCTCTTTCTATGATCACCGCGTGCCGGCAGTTGCCCTCAGCAATGGATGTTCTCACGAATAACCAGTTTCCTCTTGCGTCTAGCCGCCAGTTTCTCAACTGTCGAAAAGGTTAGTCCTATTCACATTGCTCGTTATAGCTGGCCCCAATACTGGAGTAACTTTGCCCTGTTAATACCAAGCTGTGTTTTTTACTACAGGAGATGTCTGTCGTTTTGTATTCTTACGTAAGAAAAACCCTTTGTGGAATAGTAGCATAGCCTTTTAGAAATGCGATTATCCTTTACTATGTACACAAATCATTTAATATACGCATGGCTGGAATCTAATTGAATTCTTTTTTTTATTCGTATTAGGCAAATGCTCGGAGTTTGAATTTCGTAGAAATCGACTTTTAGGTGGCCGAAATATAACCGAGTAACTTTCTCATTATCGTAATAAATTCTATGAATATGTTGCCGTTGCAAGGTCTGCTGCACCGTAGTGATCTGTAGGCGACTCTTACATTTACTTAGGTACGTCACCGGCAACGTCAGATGTGATCAATGGAGCAAACAATTCACACTCAGTATTTGCTTGTGTGCGTTTACCAAACACGTTGCAGTTTTCACAATGCATTTCAATATAAGAGATAAGCTATTTCCTGCCATAAAAATGTCAAACTATAACCGATTTACTTAAATTCCTTTACTATTGACAGCTATCAGTCGCTTTCAACTACAAGACTGTCAATTACATAATTTGACATTTAACGAGTGACAATTTATTCCAAATGACCGTGGCTTTGGCTATTCATAACGTTTTAAACAGGAATATTCAATTAACACGAATATCATAATTTTCTCTTGATACATTAGTTGTAATGTTCCTATTCCCACTGCTATTGACATTTTTTATAGACCCGCTGTCACTCCTATAAGCAGAGTCCAATCCATGGCCCTGACTTACTAACGTTACAACAATGTAGGACTTACTCTCTTGTAAGTTTCAACATTCCAAAAAAAAAAGAGAGACACGATCCATGAACCCCACGCTTGTAATAGTGACTGCAGTATGCTAAGCATACGCCTGTGCGGGCTCGCCAAAGAAGGAGCTCCTTGCTTGTTACTTGGGCTTTCTCACACCAAGCCCCCGGCCTATGAGAGGGCTTGTTGCATGCTACTTGGGCTCTCATATGCACCAAGGGGCACTTCATCTTCGTAAAAGAACTTACAAGCAGTGACTGTGAAATACAATACGGGCAGAGCTTTGCAAGCTTATGTCTGCTTTGAAATACTCGTACGATTCTCTGTTAATATCCAGAGCAAGCCACGAATCATTGATTGGTCAAGTTATTACGGCTGGTACGGCGCGTGGATTTTCTACGGCATCATTTTTCATAGGAAAGATGCCACTCCGGCAGCCTAACAGTGAAGTAGACATTTCCGGGGCGAAGGTTGGCATGGAGGGAGTCTTATTCTCCCAATAATGAGCAGAGCACTCTTAGCCTCTCTCCCATAGTATCAACATGTAACCAACATACATGTTTGTACATATTGTGGAGCCCTTCCACATTTCACTCCAACCCCTCTCAGCACCAATGCCAGTTTCCTTGCACCTGGCTACTGGAAATATTCGGACTAAGTTGTTGTGGTATCCCGGTTAAGTAGCGTTATAAACAGTGCTATTCCTGCGAATAGTGATGCCATAGATAAAGCTACTCGTCGGCCCTAATAGATAAAAATTAGACCTTATCATGCCACTCTGTGTTAGTTGGCTAAAATGGTTCTGTTTTTGTCAAGGAGAGGAAAGGCCTTTGCCGCGATTTAAAGCGCCATCAGTTGGTAAGGAGACCGTATTTTAAACTGAGCTCATCAACTTAGCGTTATCAGTGACGACTTCTACGATCAATTTAAAATTAACGCTATCAAAACTCTATTGTTTAGGGCATATCATTTATCCTCCTTTTACCTTGTATTCTCTAATAAAATAGATTTTCTGCGTACATTCTTCAAGATTAACGGCTACCCACACCACCTTTTAGATCACTACTGCCAACTATTTATGGACTATTTGATCCCTGTATCACTAAACTTACGGTTCTTAAATTAGATTTTTAGCACTCCTTCCCATGCTACAGCAAAGCCACCGTCGATACAGCCAACACTCTGACAATTAACTTTCCTTTCCGAAGCTGACCCGCATATAAACTTCAGGTTCTCCCACAAGAACACATGTAACATAGGATCCTATTTTAAATTCAAAGTGAAAATTCCTACTCCTCTTCTGTCCAGTGTTGTCAATAAATTCCAGCGCACGAGGTACCATGCTGCTTTGCTTGCCCCTTGCCAAACCTACCCGTTCAACTCCGCGTTTTCATGCGGAGCAAAACAATAACCCTATTAGTAGGAATAACTTCTCCATCGTAAACTTTTTCAACGAAATAGAACTCACAACTTTGGAATCTCTTCACATCGATATAACCAAACCTAGCTTCAATACAATGACTACGGCTGTACCTCTCATTACGGTCCACAGCTGAATTTTTCTGTACCTATCGACTGTTCCAGCTGTCTTCCCGCCTTACCATGACTGTACCACCACTACTGCTGCTGCTTCCTAACCGCCCGACTGTACAAGCATTGTCGTTAGGACCTTCTAAGTTCTACCCGGTCATTCGCATTTTGCACCTCACACCTATAGCATCTAGTGTCCCCGCTCGTGTTACTTAAATAAACTGTCACTTTTTAGGCTGCCTTTTCAAGTTTGAAGATGGGAAATAAAGTTCCCGAGAAATTAATTTTTTTAGAGTTTAATCGACGTTTATTTATTTATTAGTAATTTAGATTGCTTTTGAAAATAATGAAAAATAACTGAGTATATATAATGAGGATTTTGTCGCACTTATTGATAATATAGGACTCAAGAATATCGGCTATAAAGCCACTTTTTGAAGCTACTGATCCCAAAAAATTCGCAAAATTGTGTACAGGTTCCCAGCCCATGGAATGGTCGCGTTTGAAGCCCATCCTTCAAGTAGACAATTTCCCTGCTTTGGAGGTGGAACTGGCAAAAAGAGGCAACGACATTGAGTCCATACTCCACCCATCTTCAGAGCTCCAGCGAGGAACCATATTCCACGCCATCGTGAAGTCTAAGGCCATCAATTGCATGAGGTTTCTGGCAACGAAGGTAGAGAAACCTGACTTCTTCGACATCCCTGATCACCTCGGTCAAACTCCTCTTCATTTGGCCATCGACTATGGATCTAGAGAAGAATCCGCTCGGATCCTGCAAATCATCCAGATTCTCATCAAAAGCGGGGCAAACGTCAATTCCAGAGATGATGCCGGTAACACTCCTGCTCACTACCTGGCCCAGAGGTGCGTGAATGTGAACGCAAAATTTGTTCAGAATTGCAAATCCATAATCGACACAGTTCTTCAAGCAGAAGGAATTAATTTGAATGCTGTCAACTCAAATGATGAGACCATTCTAGATAAAGTTCCTAGAGAGATGAATACTGTTACCAATCCGCAACAAGAAATGTTGAATACCCTTCTGATGAAGCACTTTGAAGAAGCATTCGAAGAAGTGAATGAAAATCGTAGAATGGATGATGACTGTATGTTATATCGACTGGAAAGCTACATAGTAGCATCTGACTTCCATCAACTGGAAACGATGATTCTGGAAGAACCAGATCTTCAAAACAGCAAGAAGAATGTACTGGATAGGTACATTGGATCAAAACCTTTGTTGTACTACATTGTGAAGCATCTCAACCCATCCGTTCTCGAAGCAGTCTTGAAACTCAAAATAAACCCCTGGACTCTAGTAATCAAGGAATCGGAACTCGTTCTTCACACGGCACTCCGCAGGGGACATCCCAAAATCGTCATCTTGATTTTGACAGCCATGAAAGAATCCTCCTGTTCATTCCAGCAGCATAGTCTGGAGGAGCAAAGTTTCAGCTTACTACAAGCTGCCATCTGCCCCTACAGGTCTACATCATCCAAACCTCTTGAAGTCAATCACCTGAAATGCCTGGAGCTCCTGCTGCAATCCCCATTCAAGCTCGACGTGAACCAACGACGAAGAAACTGGGACATTACACCATGGTGCCTGGCTCGAGATTCAGGATTTCCAGAAGCGCAGAAACTTCTTGACGACGCAGGAGCTGCCCATCAGATCTTGACTTACGGTGAGTGAACGCATGGCCAAAAAATTTTCAAAACTTCAGCTCTCATAAAACTCCTCTAGTTCACACGGCAATTCTTTTGGGCTCATTCTTGCAACTCAGCCCCCGAATAATGTAGTTTTGTATGTCCTTCAAAAGACAACTATGGGTCTACTTACAAATTAACTAATACGTTAGCTTTGGAGTGAATTAGAACACAAGAACTGTGTACTTTTATGCTGTTTGGTAGGCCACAGTAATGCTAACGGACGCGGAATTTTAGGTGTTAACCTTGAACTCAATGGACGGCCAGAATCTAAATCATGCTCTGAAAAGTTGAGTTCCCAAACGTCTACGGCGAACTTGGACTGCTCTTAACGCCGGGAACACTATCTAAAGTGAAGAGACCAACATTCGGTCGTAGGTTTCGAACGAGTGGGGTTGGCAACGATCCACATAGACGCCAGGGCTTTCACATTCCGCAATGAATTGATGAACTGAGACGCTCCATTTTTAACATCTCTAACTGCGTGTTGATATAAGTAGAGAAACGTTCAAATCTTTTTCAAGCAGCGCCTCTTGTTAAGATTACCAACGTCATTGTTCGATCCGATATCTGACACAGTATTCAAAATGGGTGCACAGCTTATATGATGCAGTACTACATAAAACAATTATTACTTGTAGCCCAAAAAGTTCCACAACTTTCTCTAGCGGCTATCAGATATATGTATCATTGTTTTTAAAATTGCAACTTGAAATGTCTTCACGCTTTGTATCGTAATTTACATCTGTGTGTAATAAACCTATCAATCACTTTAGAAAGTGTTCCACAATGAGGGGCATCGACATTATTCCAATATATATTCATATATGTATTCATTTACGGGATATTTGACAATGCCATTAAATGTTATCTAATTATCTCCGCCGAGGAGGTTATGTTTTCGTCCTGTTTGTATGTTTGTCTGTCACCAAGATAACTCAAAAAGTTATGAACTGATTTTGATGAAATTTACAGGGATTGTTTGGT
Organism: Parhyale hawaiensis; assembly: GCA_001587735.2. Lineage (NCBI taxonomy): Eukaryota > Metazoa > Arthropoda > Malacostraca > Amphipoda > Hyalidae > Parhyale > Parhyale hawaiensis. The sequence goes on along the minus strand of LQNS02278186.1, from coordinate 3,592,306 downwards.
ATGTTAGGAGGAATAGATGATTAACTTTTGGTGAAGATATCCCCATCCGTTCGTTTATTTGTTCGTCTGCCTTATATTTCTCAATACCAAAGCTGAAAAAGTTATGGATGGATTTTGATGAAATTAACATGAGTTGTTAGGTATGTAACAAAGAGTAAATCACCAAATTTTAGTAATGATCCGTTTGCTCGTTCGTTTGTCACTTTTTTTGATTTTATGCTTGTTAGCACAATGACTCAAAAAATAATGAATGGTTCTTTATGAAATTCATGAAGTTGTTAGTAATGTTAAAGACATAAATTATCAAATTTTGGTGCAGATCGGTTCGTTCGTTTGTATGCTTGACTCACGTTTGTCATATCGTTTGCTAGCAGTATAATTCAAAAAGTTATGAATGGATCTTCAAGAAAATTTCAGAAACTGTTATTACTATCAAAAGGCACAAATGATTATATTTTGGAGTTGATACATAGAAAATTATGGTTTCAGGGCCAATTTGAATTTATTGCTACCGTTGCCTCACTTGGCGGAGGTATGCGGTCCCAGAGTGCTCTAGTTGTGAACTACAGTACTTTCCTCTTTACTTCGGTTGATATAACTATGTTTGCCGAGCCTGGCACGATGGCCATCGCCAATTATGCGATGGTGTGTACACCATCGGAAAAACTACGATGTTACGATGGAACATCGCAAATATCCATCGGCGATGGCGATGGTCCGATGGAAATCGTATCAAACACTCGGCGATAGCCATTTTCTCCATCGGCGATGGTGTTATGAGGAAGAAATGGCCTGATGAAATGATAGAACATTCCATCGGCGATGGCATACGATGGGCATCGTCATCGGTTGTACTTCCGAAGCTGATGAAAAAAGGCTAAAACCACAGAAAAACAACCCTACACCATACAAGTTTGAAACATTCATTTTTTTAGTAACATTAAAACAAAGAGAGGGTTACAGCGTTTATTTTAATACATTTTTCAGATCCAACAATGTCAATTAATAACCTTGGCCTTATATTTCGCACCTTTTATCAGCTACGAATAATATGACTGGTTTGAAAATCGCACATAGGCCGAGGTTATAAGAGATGCTGCTTTTATTCGATGTTTTTGGTCTGGGATGTTTGCATTTTTAAAATGTGTTAATGCGATGGTCCATCGCCGATTGTGACGCCCTACGATGGCCATCGCCGACGGTTATTTCATCGTAGGTCATCGCCGATGAAAATTGGCGATTTTCGGTTCCGNATACGACTTGTTTCTCAGCTGAGGTATCAGTTTCGTTGCTCTGCGTTGGACTCTTTCCATGTTATCGATATCTTTACAGAGATGTGGCGACCAGAATAGAACAGCAAATTCTAAGTGTGGCCTCACTAATGCTTTGTACAAGGGAACCTTGATGTCCTTGGACTTGTATTAGTGAAGAGACCAACACTCGGTCGTAGGTTTCGAACGAGTGGGGTTGGCAACGATCCACATAGACGCCAGTGCTTTCACATTCCGCAATGAATTGATGAACTGAGACGCTCCATTTTCAACATCCCTAAACTGCGTGTTGATATACGTAGAGAAACGTTCAAATCTTTTTGAAGCAGCGCCTCTTGTTAAAATTACCAACGTCAGGGTTCGATCCGATATCTGAGAAAGTATTTAAAATGGAGTGCACCGCTTATATGATGCTGTACTAAAACAATTATTACTTGTAGCCTAATAAGTTTCACAACTTTCTCTAGGGGTTATCAGATATATGTATCATTGTTTGTATAATTGCAACTTGAAATGTCTTCACCCTTTGTATCGTAATTTTTATCTGTGTGTAATAAACCTATCAATCACTTTAGAAGGTGTTCCACAATGAGGGGCATCGACAGCATTCCAAAATATATATATGTGTATTCATTTACGAGATATTTGACAATGCCGTTAAAAGTTATCTAATTGTGAACTACTTTCCTCTTTACTTCTGTTGATATAGCTATGTTTACGGAGCCTGGCACGATGGCCATCGCCGATTATACGATGGCGATGATGTGTAGACCCTCGCCTTTGGAAAAACTACGATGGACCGTCGCAAATATCCATCGGCGATAGTGATGGTCCGATGGAAATCGTATCAAACAATCGGCGATGGCCATTTTCTCCATCGGCGATGTTGTTATGAGGAAGAAATGGCGGGATGAAATGGCGGAACATGCCATCGGCGATGGCATACAATGGGCATCGTCATCGGTTGTACCTCCGATGCCGATGAAATAAGGCTAAAACCACAGAAAAACAGCCTTACGAGTTTGAAACACTCATTTTTTTTAGTAACATGAAAACAAAGAGAGGGTTACAGCGTTTATTTTAATACATTTTCCAGATCTAACAATGTCAATTAATAACCTTGGCCTTATATTTCGCACCTTTTATCAGTTACGAATAATATGACTGGTTTGAAAATTGCACACAGGCCAAGGTTATAAGAGATGCTGCTTTTATTCGATGTTTGTGGTCTGGGATGTTTGCATTTTTAAAATGTGTTAATGCGATGGTCCATCGCCGACTGTGATGCCCTACGATGGCCATCACCGACGGTTATTTCATCGTAGGTCATCGCCGATGAAAATTGGCGATTTTTGGTTCCGATGCCGATGGAGCGATGGCATTGCCATCGCCATCGTAAGAACGATGGCGATGGCCATCGTACCATCGTAACATAACTGGAGATGCCCATCTCTGTATGTTTGACACCCACAAATAAAAATACTGTGACTACTGTACATATCAAACTTGTAACAAGATCAATTCGGATCTGTAAAAAAAAATCCTGCTCGACTACAAGTGGGTTTCAACTACAGTCTATTGTTCGTCGAACTCAGTGCACAACGGTCAAACCATGTTTCAGTTCGTGCTGACACAAATGCGCATCAACCAAGACGTTGTCAAAATATTGGCCGTAAAATCTCTTTGTTTGGCAAGTTGCACTAGTGAAGTTGAACATCGCTTCAAAATTGCAGTGAATTAGAACTCAGAATGGCTGTTGACTTCTTAAATTCACTACCCGCTGCGGCGGTAGCTTTGCGACGCAGGCTGCACTGACTCAGCAGAATAGGTATGCACAGCAGCCCTGGGGGCACTTATCTTCCTTAGAGATGGCGAGGGTCGTTTAACGTAATGGTGCCAACGACCCGTGGTCGGCTGCAGCTACACTTACAGTACTCCCCTGGAGCCAATTGGTCTATACCTGCTGCACAAACCAGTGCGTGTAGGTTTCCCAGTGGAGGGTGCAAGCAAAGTTAACTTTACCTTTACCATTTGTTAACTGTTTACAAGTAAACGTTAAAGCATTACGGCACATTGGATTGGATACGAGGAACGAAACCTTACTTGTAGTTTTAACTCCAGTTTGTAGCCGATAATAATTCAAATTAGAAAAAACGAAATGCTGATGACAGTGATACTAAACACGCCGTTCTTTCTTTGTATTTGCAGAAAAAAGTCCTCTACGCTGGGAAAATTTCACTAAGCTCTTCCTCGATGACAACTGGCAAGAACTGGAACTTGAGTTGGCCAAAAGAGGTAACGTCCTTACCAGCGAACTGCTGCGGCCCAAGGGTTCCTCTTCAGGCCAAACAGTCATCCACCTCGCGGTTAAACTCGAAGCTCCAGAGTGTCTCGAGGTGCTACTACGAGTATCAGAAACAGATCAAGCTGATGAACCTGATTCAGAAGGACGAACCCCACTGCATTATATCGCCATGGAAGGATCGAAAAGCAACTCTCAGAAATTGACAAAATGTTTGAAGCATCTACTATCCCACGGAGTCTGGTTGTCAGCGATGGATAAAGATCTGAATACGCCACTGCATATACTCTCTGCGAGGACAGTTACTGAAGATGTTCCTAGCACTTACTTCAATGAGATACTGAAGAATGGCAGAGTGGACCTAGGAGTACTTAATCTGAAAAATGAAACGGCTGAAACTGCAGCGCCAAGCCACATCAAGGAAGGAATGAAAGAGATGCAGGTAGAGGAGGAAAAATCTTCTACAAGTAATATTTTCCAAGAGTTCTACTTGGCACTTGCCTTATTTGACGCAAAGCTGCTTGAAAAAGCGTTCCAGAAACTTTTCTGCAACTCCCACTTGCGTCCATGTGGTAAGTACTTTGGAAATAAAACTCTGCTGTACTGCCTAACGGAGCTGCTGAGTCAGGAGTACCTGGAATACGTTCTGCAGAACTGGAATTACGACCCTTGGCTTCCTAACCCATGTGACGGAAAGATAGCTCTGCATGCTGCTCTAGCTAACGGGGACCTGCCTTCGGTGCATCTCCTCATCGAAGAAATGAAAAAGAGAAAATCAAATGGAAAGGTCTTCGGATACTACACCAAAGCTAACTTGGTGCCGCATAGCGCCGGTTTGCTACGTAAAATCTTGCTAAATCATCACCCAGCCAGCAAGACTTCAAGGTCCTACAACCCCATAGGTTGTCTGAGAAGGCTGCTGGATCCAGACGTTTACTTGGATGTAAACGCTTCCGACAAGTGGATGGCCAACAAAACACCCCTTGACTTAGCTACCCTCGTTCGTTGGGAAGAAGCCGTGGAACTCCTCAGAAGCGAGGGGGCTTTTGGCTCCATGGGAGACGTAACAGGTAATCTATTATATAATGGTAAAGTCACAGTTGCGATTGTGCAATTCTTCTTGTCTTGCCTATGCAAACTTCTGAAAACCAATGTTGCATGAAAGTTAAATGGAAACAAGTAGTACGCTCTTTAAATATTATAATGGGAGACAAACTTCCAAGGTTTACCTAAAACTTCTGTTGGATTACATCAGGCGAGGCTTGTGTTATCACCTAAAACGTAACTCTTCTCCTGCGTCCAAAAAATATTTCATCCACTAAGCTATTCTACTGGCCTCATTATTGATTTAATCCTAGTTAATACTCAATAGCACACTAACCTTGCAGAAAAATAATGCCTCTTCTTAATATTTCACCAGAAGCAGCATCTGTGACAACGTGTATTCAGGCCTTGGAGCGGGACGATCGAGATGATTTTGAGATAGAGTTCGCTAGACACAGACATCATCTCAGTTTCGGCTTGGATACTGCGAACAAAAAGAAAACGTCCTTACTACATATAGCTGTAGAAAGCAAGGCCACAGAATGCCTTAAGTTTCTGATGCACGAACGCATCTTTTTAGACTGCTTGGACCTGCCGGACATAGAGGGAAGGACTCCTCTCCACTACGCTATTGCAGAAGCAGCTTTGGGATGGAGTATGTTCCACAACTACAGTGCTAAGCTTCTCTTGGATAAAGGAGCTCATGTCAACGCCCGATGTGAGCTTGGTGAAACTCCATTGCATATCTACACCACGCAGGTTGTGTCCTCAAACTGCGTAAATGAGAATGGTTCCATGCGATGCCTTGGTATTCTCCTCGACAATGAAGACCTGGATGTCAACGCGCTCAACGGATCAATGAAAACTGCGGTGTCAAAAGTAACACGAGTTGTGGGCAAAGATGGAATGCTCTTAAGAGTATGCAAAGAACTAGTGAAGTGTGGAGCAGAATTACCATACATTGACGTTTCTCGGATTGAAGATTCCGGATTAGATATCCCGCGAAGTGAGTCAGCCGACTCATCAGATGAAGTTACTAAATGGACGGTTCTAAACTACATTGTCTGCAAAGACACTGACCGAGCGGTTTCTGCTATCAAAGAATATAAATGGTGGCTCCTATGTAATCAGTACGTTGGAACCAAATCCATTACATACCGCCTCATTGAGTACATGGACTTCGACACTTTGGACAACCTCTTACAGAATGGCATTGACCCTTGGCTGAGGAACATCAGGGACGAAAAGCTGCCTCTTCACGCCGCACTTGTACGGGGGGATGTAAAGCTCGTCGAACTGCTCTTAGAAGCGATGAAACAAGCTGACGGAACCGCTTTTGTTGATCTGAGGGAAGATACTTTCAGTCTACTTCAGACTTTACTGTGCAGCGCGAGCCTTAATCGAAGAGTTATAGAATTCGGAAACATCGACCACGTAGCTTGTCTTGAACTACTTCTGAGCCCTTTGTGTCTTTTGGACCTGACTCAGCAAAGTAAACAACTGAAATGCACCCTGGAAGAGCTCATTTCTTTCTCTCACAATCAAGAAATAATAAATTTGCTTCTCCAAACCACAGGGATCCAGTTGCCTCGTTTGAAAACACCACAAGGTAAGGGTAATTTTGTTTGTTTAGTTGTATGAACAAAAAGGAATCTATTCATTGTATATCCAGTTTGCCAACAAATTTTATTGATCTATTTAAGGGTATATTGACTGGACTTGAACATTTATTATGAAAATATCACTATACAACCATTAAATAGTCAGGTTATACTCAAAACTATAGTACAAGTTATTCCCATATCTATATTTATAACTAATCTTTCAGACTCGGACAACACTCTTTCATGGGATGATCTGGAAGCCATCCTCTGCCAAGATGCTCGTGACAGTTTGGAAATCACAATTGCGAAGTGCGGGAATATGCTTGCCTCCGTCCTCCTGCCACTAGGAAGTCCAAATGATCAGACAATCTTCCACGCGGCAGTCCAGCACAAGGCTGTGGACTGCCTGAGATATCTCTTGCACAAGACCACTGACTCAGTCCAAGTGAATATTCCTGACAAAAATGGAGTGACTCCCTTGCATCTTGCCGTAAGGGTTGCAACGTTAGAAGCATCGACTGGTAGCTTGGGGTGCATGAAGCTTCTCCTTCTCAAGGGGGCTTATGTCAATGCCAGAGATAATGAAGGAGATACCTCCCTTCACATGCTAGCAAAATTGGTATCTGAAGACGATTCTTGCTTGGATGGAGCTATAACCTGCCTCGAATGCCTCTTGAAGATGAGAGCGATAAGGAAAAATCCACTGAATAAGTACATGCAGACTCCGCAAGAGATCCTAGCTGACCAACCTGTACGAAAAGATAACTCGCTGTCTTCGTTCTTGAAATCTTTAGCTGCCCCTGGAAGAGACCGTTCAGCAAAAAGAAAGAGTCAGAAGGAAGAGCTCTACGAAACCGTAAGTCAAGCTTTGGTAGTGGATCCTCCTCAGTCAGACATCAGCAGTCAATTAGAAATACAAATAAACTCTTGGATTGACCAAAACAAGACACTCCAGAACCGATATCTTGGAAACAAAACAATCCTCTTCCTGGCTGTTGAGAAATGCAGCCTTCGCGTAACGGACTTGCTCATCAAGAGTGGATGTGATCCTTGGCTGCCCAATGCTGGAGAGCAAAGAATGCCCTTACACGCTGCTCTTGCCAAGGGTGACTTCGAAGCTGTCGCACTGCTTCTCCAACACATGAAAACAATCAAGAGCATCAGTGGAAAAGTGCCCCTGGAAAATCAAAGTTTCAGTCTACTAGCTGCGTTTCTTTGCTATTCTGACCCGCAAGATGACCAGACTTGCCTCAAACACCTTCTTCATTTAGCTTCACTTGACGTACATCAGGCAGCTTCGAGGGATAAAGTTATGAAAACTTTTCTAGGCTCCTCCAAAACAGGGAATAGTATGCGCCTGACTGCGCTGTCCATTGCATACTGGGTGAAAAATTCTACAGCTATCGAACTGCTGCAACAAAATGGAGCCAATCCATCAGAGTTCCCTCAGAATCTGGGTAAGTCATAGTCATTCCTCTGATAGTGAAAAGAAATACATTGAAGAGTGGTTTTTCAAGTACACTTCCTGCGAGAAATACCTTCAAGTAGGACCGTAGACATTGAGTTGATGTTTATCCTTAGTAATGAGACTAAATGTAGTCAATTGATTATTTTGCTGCCTCTACATCCTGGCAGCGATAGAGTGGATAGGAAGTTAGGCTCGCTTCCTGAAGGGCTTTGGTTCGGTTCATAACCAAGTCTGTGATACTCGGGCTAACAGTATCATCATTTCTATACTTGCAGATGACTCATCCACGCAATGGGCACAGCTAACAGCAATTTTTGAAGATGATGATGTGGAGTCCTTGGCTCTGTTGACGGCCAGTTATGGAGGTAGTCTGTCCCGCATTCTGAGGCTGAGCCGTATTCCAAAGAGAGCTACAATAATTCACGCTGCGGTTCAGTTCCAGGCAGTCAGGTGTTTGGAATTCCTCTTCCATAAAAAGGAGTCTGCAGAGGACTTGGATGAACCCGATGAGGAGGGTAGGACACCTTTGCACTACGCCGTGGAGCTGGCATGTAAAAGTTCATCTCCACTAATACTGGTAAAGCTACTAGACGCCGGCGCGAACATCAACTGCAGAGACAATTTCGGGGACACTCCGTTGCACAACATCATGCAAATGGATCTCCACCTCAATAAAGTTCACTCTGCGTACTTCTTCAGGTGCCTACAGAGATTCCTGAGTCAGGATAACCTAGAACTTGATGCAGTGAATGAATCCAAAATGCCTTTTAACAAAATCAAGTTGGGCTTCCTGGACGACATAGATGAGACTTCTCAAATCTACCAAAAGGTTGCTGCAAGAATGAAAGACAAGGGAGAAGACGATAAAATAAAACACATTGTCAACTCCATTGTGTTAGACAACACTGACCAAACGATGGCAATGTTTGTCCAAGCAAGGAAGCTGCAGAAGGTTCCCAAAAGATATATTGGAGCGAAGACTACGCTCTACCACTTGGCTGAAAAATCAAGTTTGGATATCGTGCAGCAAGCTCTCAAGAATGGGCACGATCCGTGGTTGCCAAACGTGGATGATCGCAAACTACCTCTTCATGCAGCACTTGCTAGGGGTAGCACCCAAATGGTTGGATGCCTGATCAGTGCCATGAGACGAAAACCAGGTGTCAAGAACTTGGACTTGCGGCCATGGAGTTTTAGTCTCATCCAGTCGGTTCTGTGCCATGCATCGATGCCCGGTGTAAAGACCTCCCCGGGAATTAGTGAGTACCTAACCTGCCTGGAAACGCTGCTCAGCACCAGTGAACTCGTTGATGAAGACAAAGAAAGTCTCACCTCAAGAGAAGCCATAGCCATCCTAGATCTGGCTAGTGGTTCCGGGTTGGCTGCATTCCGAAATCTTCTAGAGAGCCGGTTTTCCAAGCGCTCTTTTGTTACCGGTAAGAGTTAACACAAATTTAGATCTGTAGATCTGACTTTTTTCATATATACAGCGATTAGAAGTGTTGGAAAAAAAATACGCTCCATGAATTGTTTGTTGACTGTACTATCACTCCTCATTCAAAACTGTGGACAGACAAGAAACTCATTTTGCGTTTTAGCATCAAGGGTAGCCGAAAAATTGCTCAGGCAATTCATGTGTGTTATCAGAATATCCTTATATATTCTACAGCTCTATAAGCAGGGTTACAGGGTCGAAGGTTTCGGGACACATAATGTCGGGAGATGCAATCCCAGAGTTCCGGAATAGGGTGGAGTGTTTTTCAACTTTTTTTGATTTTCCATAGTGGGTTGTTTGGAAACGTTGCCAAATGGGGAGAAAAAAAATTGTGATCAAAGCATTTTTTCTTAGACGGATATCTTCTACCGCCCAAGACCCATGAAGTTTCAAAAAAGTACTCATGTGGGTAAAAAAAAATTTTTCTTTTGTTCACTAAACAGTAGCTACACTTCAGAGAAACACGCACGTAAAGTTTTAGGCAGCCAGTGCAATGCTAAGTGGGTAGAACAGGGCGATGAAGGGGTCTGGGCCTCTCACTAATTCTGCCTGTGAGCTTGAATATTTAGCGTCAAATGGCATTTTCTGCAGCACTGCTACAATATACATGAATGTTTTATAGGAGAAGGGGCGGATGTGGTCCCTACCTCCATGTAGATTGAAGCAGTGCTGCAGAAAATGACATTTGACGCTAGATATTCAAGCTCACAGGCAGAATTAGTGAGAGGCCCGGACCCCTTCATCGCCCTGTTCTACCCACTTAGCATTGCACTGGCTGCCTCAAACTTTACGTGCGGGTTTCTCTGATGTGCAGCTACTGTTTAGTGAACAAAAGAAAAAAAAATTCACAGACATGAGTACTTTTTTCAAACTTCATGGGTCTTGGGCGGTAGAAGATATCCGTCTGCGAAAAAATGCTTTTATCACAATTTTTTTTCTTCCCATTTGGCAACGTTTCCAAACTAGCCACTATGGAAAATAAAAAAAAAGTTGAAAAACACTCCACCCTATTCCAGAAGTCTAAGTCGGATACCCACGCGTCTTTAAAAGTCGGAATCAGGCCGTTTATATCTCTATTATATTATCACACGGCTGAACAATGAAACTGATAGACACTGGTGTTCTGAAGCAATAGAATGGTTAAATAGAGGAAATGAACAGCAATCAGGGATTGAATGGTTAAGTAAAGAAATTGATAAGCATTGATGTTTGAAAGTTTCAACCATTCTGTAGAACACAATCTGTTATGATGCAAGACTGAAGTGAACGTGAAACTGTTAGTTGACGAACCTAACCAGTTTCATGATGCATTTGGAATGGTAGCAATTTGCGGCACCATGAAAGTTGCCATGATATATGAAAGACGTAAGTGTAAGTCATGCTTTTTTATCAGTGGTACCAGCTATCCTTATTTTTGTTAAAGTGTTAAGTGAGGCAACAGAAGTAAAATTTGTTCATAGTAATGCAAACCATCTGGCAAGCCGAAATCAACAGAAATTGTTTATGACGTAGCATAGAAAGAAAAAAACATTTATTTATCCCCGTAGTAAGGTAGTCGTATAGTAATACTATTAGTACATATACTTGTTCAGTAAACTAGTGTGAAACTTGGCAACCAAGAATCAAAATACATACACTCTTTTCTCTACCCACCCAAAGCTTTTGTACACGCACTCTCATTCACCCCCGTTGAGTTGGAGTACACATTTCCATGTCTAGTAGTTGGTGCTCGATGTTTCTTTTTTGTATTGTCATATTTATTTATAGCAGTTTTAGGTTTACATTCAATGGGCATATACAGTAATTTACGTAAGATACATATACAGCTACTTTCACTCTGATAGCCCGCGCTCATTCTCTCAGCATTATTACAGTTAAAACACTAACTACCATCCATAAATAGTAAGAAGATTAAATGCACAAACTTATTTGCGCGGGTTTCATATAAAGGTCGCCATTTTGGGCTCGCGACGTTTGTTTCGCGGCGCTGTTAT
>LQNS02278186.1:3553801-3575759 GCA_001587735.2 Parhyale hawaiensis | reverse complement strand
CTGCTTCAAAGTGCTCCTGCAAAGTGTATCAGAAGGGAATGCTTCTCACAGTGCAGATGATTTGGACAATTCCCATAATATCATCAACGAACCTGATGTGAATGGTGAAACTGTCTTGCACAGGGCAGTGCTTCACAATTCTTATAGAGTTGTAAAGGAACTTATTAGTATCGGGGCTGACGTAAACGCTAGAGACAATGATGGCAACTCCCCAGCCCATCTCCTCACCATGGACGAATCGAAGTCGTGGCACGCAACTGAGCTTTGGACCAAGACGGCAGATGCCTTACTTGCTTCACCTAATGTCGATCTTTCTGCCCAAAACAAGGATGGAACTACACCATTGAAAGGAACTCATCCAAGTGCGAAGAAACTTAAATCAAGAGTAAAGGAGAATCTCCAAGGAATGGAGTGTCTAGCGTCGCAATTGTATAACTGTGTCTTGTCCGCCAATGCCGAAGAAGTTCGAAAGTTCTTTAATTCATGCCCTCTCATTGAAAACTTTTTAAATAACCAGTACATTGGTTCCCAGTCTATCCTGCATCACGCTGTAGAGTTTGCTGATCATGAACTGCTGAAAGATATCTTGGAATTGGGATGCGATCCGTGGCAGAAAAACGTGGAAGGTGAATTGCCTTTGAGTTCAGCCCTCAGAGTTGGTTGTGATCTCAATGTAGACACTTTGATTGAGAGCATGAAGGAAAAAAAGTCACAGGACTACATCGATGTCACACAGTATAGTTTCAAATTCCTAAATACACTTTTAACCTCTTACCGACCATCGAACTCGTCATCCAACCTCACTATTGATCACACCAAATGCCTGAAGAGGCTTCTTCAAGATGACGTTATTTTGGATGTGAATGCTCGCAGCACAGAAGGTGATGGACTTAATGCCTTGCAGGTAGCAGCCATAGCCAGTGATCAAGAAGCAATGCAAATGCTAATAGCCAGAGGAGCTTTTATTGGATCCAAGAGGGTTCTGAAGGGACATACTAGTGAAGGTCTTCTTAGCGCCTTAGTTCCCGAAACTTTGGAAACCGCCATCAACGAGTGTGTTGGAGTACACACCAACGAAATTTTTGCGGACACCGATGTAACTCATCCCAAATTTGCCATAACCTTGGACTGCAGCTTCTTATTGCCGCCGTACGATAAAGCTCAGCCACAGCAGAAGAACTCGGACCAAAACACAATCAGATACCAAGTGTCTGAAACTGTTCTGGAAATCAGCGAAGACCCCAATCACCAGAACTGCCTGCAGCTTCCCTTGATGGAAGCCTTACTGAATGTGAAGTGGCGTTCCATCCACGACCTCATCATCGTCAACGCCAGTATGACCATCGTGTTTCTCTTGCTGCTGATATCGCAGTGCATTGCCATCAACACGGGCTTCAACATCCCCGCTAGGTTGAATGAGAAGAATGAGACGAATGAGACCATCTTCGTTCCGAATTCGACGACAACGTTCACCAACCCCTACGACGGCATCGTCTTCGGTATATCAATCCCTCTTGTGATACTTGCCGCTTATTTCGGCCTCAAAGAAGCATTAGAGTTGGTCACCAGCTTCAAGACTTACTTTTTCCGGATAGAAAACTACCTTGAGTGGTTCCTGATCGTGAACTCCGTCGTAATCTGCTATGTCAGCCTAGGGCGGATAGACGCAGTTCATCTCACTGCCTGGACAACGCTTGTAGCGTTGTGAGTACCTATCCATTTTTATTTATGCAAATTTCTCATCGTCTTGCCCACACCTCTATCTAGTTATTTGTTGCTTATTTATATGTTTTGCTGATCTTATAAATAATACAACAATTTTAATTGGAGAGCGGACCTTGAAAAATCTATAACTTTATGTTAATGCAAGAAGTTAGATTAGATAGGCGGCAGAAGACGAACCAATAGGCCCATTCCCAAATAGTCCCTGGAACTATCGCCCCGGCACTCTATGAGCTATTGCCATTATGTTAGTAGGATATAGAGGACTGGAGAAAAGAGAAAAAAAAGGAGGGAGGAAGAGTCCCTGCCAAAGAGACGATCATGAATGTACGGAAGCACGATCCTGAGACGCTGATATGCAGAGCTTAGATATGTCAGGCAGTGTAGTTGGAGCGGGAGAGATCGAGAAGAAGACAAATTAAGGGGGCCTCGAAAGCTTTGGCCATTAAGAGTTTGCGACTCTTGGAGGAGGAGTTCTTAACTGTGGAGGATGTCTCTCCCAATGTATGTCAAGACGATTGTTAAACGCATTGACTGACTCCGCACTAACAACATCGGAAGGGAGTCTATTCCAAATACTGACTATGAAATACGAAAAGAACTTCTGACTTTAAGGTCTGTTTTTCGCGCTTTAAGCTTGAGTTTTTGACCGTTATTTCGCAAACGACCATTGAGGTCTCTTTCAATGAGCCTCGTTGTAGGTACGTTGTTGAAGCCATTCGAATACATGAACGTTTCTATTAGTTGCCCCTGAGTCGTCTTTGATCGAAAGATTAGACCTAGTTCTTTTAGGCGACATTCATACAGTTTATTTCGCAGCTGAGGTATCAATTTCGTTGCCCTGCGTTGGACTCTTTCCATGTTATCGAAATCTTTACACAGATGAGGCGGCCAGAATTGGACAGCAAATTCTAAGGTAAACACGTAAGTTTTTATCTACTAACAAATTCAGAGAGAAGAATGGAGTCGATGAATTAATGATGTGCATTTAACCATTTACCCATTGTGACTGAGCCTCGGTATCCATTTACCAACTGTGACTGAGCCTCGGTATTCATTTACCCATTGTGACTGAGCCTCGGTATCCATTTACCCATTGTGACTGAGCCTCGGTATTCAGTATCTTTATCAAGAAAGTTGAGCAATCCTCGGTATGGTTTGCAGAGCGCTTACTAAACCATGTTACGATGCAGACATCGATATCGAAATGATACATCCCTATAAATTGGCTTAATTTATCTGTCGCATCCACTTTAAACTCTTCAATCCTGTGTCACCCATCTATGGGACGCGCTTGTGAGTCACCCAGCTCATCAAACTAGTTTTTTTTTTCTAATTACCTCACCATAGTCAAAAGTCGTGAGTTTTTCTGAAGGACCGTCGCAAATGGAAAGGTATTAGTATAATATATGTATATGTACAGTCATTAGGCTGCACGCTATGCTCACTCTTTAATTATGACATACTTTATTAGTAAAAATTTAAAAGCGAAGAAGAACGCTAAAATTGGAATCATTTTTTAAGAAAATGTATCGGAGATCTGCTCCGAAACATTTTCTATTTACTCACAAGTTCAAACCCAACATAAATAGCAATAATAGTTCATATTCTTAAAAATTATTCAATAGATGATTTTAGTACTCTCGACCAATTGTTTCTTTTGATTGTCATAATATAACTATATGTATGTTTTTACAGAACTGGAAATGGAGCAGGCTTAAATATTATTCCAATTTTAACGTTCTTCTTCGCTTTAAAATTTTTAATAAATCTGCGATTAAAAAAGTATAATGACTTTTCTGACTTTATTAGTATTGTTATCAGTGGTTTAAGCCTCGGTTTGTACGCGAAGACGATGTGAAAGAGGAAAGAAAGAGGGACATACAGTAAGTTGAGAGAAGCGTGGGCCCCATGTTCGAGTGTGTATCCACACAGGATCAACCTTCACCGAAAGTGAAAGCAGGAAAGAAGAGAGGAAAGTAAAATCAGTAAGAGTGTGATATGGGAAGGAAGCAAAGTAGCCAGGAAAGACAAATGTGCTTAAAGTCTAAATAGCTAATGACTAAAGTAACCGAAAGGGTCCCCTTAGGCTATCTGTTCCCCATAACATAGGAGTGAACCTCCTCGGGGGACTGGTGTGGGTACACACCAGACATTTACACAGACAACTTGATGCAAGGATGCGAGACTGGGACGTCATATTTTATGCCACGGTATCTATGCTACCGATTTTAAGCATGTATCGAAACGGCCCGGGAGCTGTTCATGCTAGTAACCAGCTGGGAGTAGAAATCCATATGTGTATCTGGTGGTATTAGTGTTCGAAAACTTCCCTCCAATTATGTGTTGGGAGCAGGAAATAAAAACAATCTTGTGTGAAAAATTAAATTTGAAAATGAATACCAAGCACCAAACCGTTCTCATTCAAGTTAACAATTTTGTCGTCTGGACCGTTTCTATATGATGAACTCATCGCATCAAGCATTTATTCACAAAATATAATTTTTCGGGGGGGGTTACACAATACATATCTCTCAACCTCCCCAAGTAGCTTAACGTTAGTTTCATGATATCATGCGTTCGTGTTTTTTGTTTCTATTTATTTATCTAATAATTGTTATTATCATCACCATTTCATGCCAGGTGCCAAAGGACGGTTGAAAAAATGCCCAAAAGGGGCATTAAACTGCCCTAGCCGCCAGGGCTCTGCTAAGCTGGAATTACCTGGAAAGCCATGGACGGTTCACTTGATATCGAATGCAATATATACTTCGTCAGTTAACTGTATCCATTTACAAAATATCTACATAATAACAATTTTCCGTACTAGAGTTTCCATTTCAGTCTCTTAGAGCATTTATGTATAATCAAGGAATTGGTCCCTTACATCACCAGACCTGTACCCGCCGCTTCCATCAAGCAATTCTTGTCGAGAGCTATAACAGCCAAGAAGTTAGCCTAGGGCATCACCCAACCTGTATTCTTGCTTTAATGGGGCAGTTCTACTTAGAACCTATAACAATCAATGAATAATTGGCTACAGACATCACCAGACCTGAACCCGCCGCTTTTACCAAGCAATTCTTTGTATTCTTGTTGAGACCTATAGCAGTCAAAGATTAGCCAGGACAACGCCAACCTGTGCCCTCTTTCACGAGTCATTTCTTTTGAAAAGGTAAACAATTATTCTTTCTAATCTCCCTTGCAGTTATGAGCTGCTGCTGACCGGTGAGCACGTCATACAGGGCCACTACATCGGCAAGTTCAGGTACACGGTGCGCAACATCAGCAGGTACTTCGCCTGGTTCGCCATCCCCATGCTGGCTTTTATAATCAGCCTTTGGTTCATCTACGCACCTGTGAGTAGCTCCTAGAATAGTATAAAAAAACGAACTAAACAGAATTCCTGGTTCATCTACTCGCCAGTGACTAGCTGCTAGAATAGTAAGAAATAATCACTGGCTCATCTACATGCCACTGAGTAGTCCTTGGAATAGTACAAATTACGTCTGGCAAAATCTACACGCGGTGAACAGCTAATACAGATAGCTAACTCTCGACTTCTACGCGTCTCGACGTTTACGCTCTCTACTTTTACCAATTTTTCTATATATTTCTTTTATACTGTTGTAGAATAACGAAAAAATTCCTCCGGCTGACTTAATTTAGTCCATGCTTCAAAGACTTTTTTTTTCTATGTTACATTATTGAAACCCTGTGTTGCCAGCGTTTTTAAGACCTGATTTAGCATAATGCTAAGCTTCTTTTCTCTCCACGGAAAATAAGAGGTAATATCGATTCATTAATAATATGTAGGCATTGTAGCAGTAACTCTCAAGAGAACAGCTACTAATTTTCTCTAGCCATGTTTGGTACAGCATTTATATGAGAAGTATGTGAATGGGATTTATATATATATTTATTTATTTTTATTTTCGGTGATTAGCATTATAAATTTAGTGTCAGCCTCTAGAAGAAAAAAACAGCATCGAAACAGAATATTTTGCTGTTTTTTGTCATTTTTATCATTTCCTAGCAGCAGTTAGTGCAATAATGCGGAAATTTCAAGCCGATTTAACCCATTTTGTACCAAAGCCCACAAATCCTATGATTCACGTCCGTTGGAAGCTTAAACTGAACTTGTCTAATGTAGCCATGGGTTTGATCATATCAAGTAATGGAGTGCCAACGTACCTATACAGTGTATTATGTTTATGTTATGGAAGGATTCTTGCTCCTGATTCTACAATAAAGCTAACACTGCAGAATTTCTTAACCAAAAACGACAGTTGAGATACAAAGTTGAGGAAACTGTAGGAAGCTGTGTATACAGTAGCAGATAAAACGATACCAATATTCCAAAGAACTGGATAATAAAAATTACACTAGCAATAAATTATATACAAGTTCTGAATAATTGTTTTGTAATCGTATGTCAAAAGTCATAAGCGTTTTCATAACCTGAACTTTGTCCCAGTCCAAAATATGGTGACTAATCGCATCTTTCTAGAAATGTGATATTGCTTTAATGAAGAAATTAGGTAGAGCCCAGTTTTTTACCCAAGTAGTTTATTTTTCAAAAAAGCGCTAACATAGACGCTGTGAAGAATTTTGTAGGTATTTTCACCTGGAAACAATTTTGGTTTGCCCGTAATTTGATCGATGTATAGCAGTAAAACAAACTGTTACTGGGAAGTTTAATTAATGCAAAAATTAAAACGAAGAAAGTGCTTCTATCAGTGTCTTGTCATGTGCTCACAAAATATTAGGAAGAAAATTAGCGCTGTACAAATTATGAAAAGTGCTGGAAAGTTGTTATCAACGAATAAAAGCAGTGAATTTATAATACTCTAAAGTAGCTCTACCGATTTAAATATGCTGCATCAGTCCTTGTGCTATGATAAAATTTCCGTGAAATGTAATTTAAATCATAGTTTTTCTTATAAAATATTGTTCTAGTATCAGTTTCTGCTTCATAAAGAGATTTAGAATTTTTCAAGATTTTTTCTTCGATAGATAATCTAGCAGGGAAACCCAGATTTATTTGGCAACACTGTATGCGACCTTACCTCGACTTTTACGAACGTATCTCGAGTATTACGATTTCATCCAGTCCCAATCTCTGGTAAGAGTCGAGTGTTATATGTATTCATCGGGCAGGACAGTTAGAAGCAGTGTTTCGCACAACTTCATGTTTGCGAATGGACGCCGTATTTGTGAAGAGCAGTTTTTAGTACACAACAGAGTAATTGAAAAATATTCCAGGCAAAGATCCTTATGTTGATTATATCCATTCTTATCCATTTGTATCCAGTTTCACATTCAACAAGATACAAACATTGGTTTGTTCCATCCGTACCTAATTATTATGAAATATTTCCCGATGGGCAATTTTTTTATTTTCTCCAGTCTCACAAGTTGTGATGAGTTTCTTTTACAGTCGAAGACACTAATTCTGAGTTTTCCTACTTTCTCTTTCTATAATTAAAGTTGCTTTTGGCCAAAAAGATATAACTTTTCTTTCCAAAATCATACATTTGAATCAATTTACTTTTTTAACTGAAATTACAAATTCTCATTTCATCTTGTGTGAACAACCCATTTCCCATTTCTATTATCTCTTATTCTAAACTAATACATAATGCAAATGTTCTTTCTCTTGAAACAGTCGCAGACAGAACCGTCGTACCCGCACCACATAGCCCAAGTCTATGCTATGGTAACGGGCGACTTCGACCAGTATCTCGGGTTTGAAGATATTGGTGAAGATAGCTGGGTGTCGGTGTCACTCCTCTGCTACTTCCTAGTCTTCTTCCTGATGATACTACTCTCTCAAATAATCCTCATCACGGCCATGACTATCTCCGATGTCGGGGTATGTGACGTGTATTTCCTCGTGATATTCCTCGCTAAATGACAATCATCCCGGTTGTGACTATCCCATTCAATCCCGAACTCGGGGTAGGCATTAATATTTGTTCCTCATCATATTGTTAATCTAAATAATACTCCTCATCCCAGGGATCATCTCCGATATTTGTGAGTATATCAATGAGATTTCTTCAAGATAACGCTGTACCAAATTAACCTTAACACGACTATGACCATTCCATCTCCAATGCTATGATAGATATCAGTGCTTAATTCTCATGACATCTTATATTAGTGATACTAACACCGTGTGACAACCTCTGATGTTGGGATAGGTATCAATCCTATATCATTGTCTTCATCTTTGAAGTATTTAGTCCTGTTCGAGTTTCACCAGTACTGTGACCAGCTCCGATGTTGGTTAATGCCATCTCGAAGGATACCTATCAAGGCCTTGACCTCCGATAGTAGACAATGCTGTCCCAAAGTCTGTCTTAATAGGTATTATCTTGATGGCCCTGGCCCATTTCTGATGTCAGCAAATCTGCCAAGGAGATCATGTCACGTCTTTTTTATTATTATGCATCATCTCTTATCTTTTTTCCTAGCAATTGGTAGCTATGTCAAGAACTAGGGCTTCTTAAGAAATTTTCCAATAATGTTCTAAGATAACGAAAACTCACAGTTTTTTATATTTGCAGGAATTTACGAACAGTGTGCTATTCCACACAAAAAGAAGTAAATGGAAGGTGGTCCTTCGGTATGAACAGGCCCTGGACACAATTCTCTTCCTCCGCAACCTCCTTCCCAAGTCCGTGGTGACCCACTACATCGACAGATTCGTGAGGCGCTTCCAGCTGCCCAACACTAAGAAACCGACCATCGTCATCAGGCTCAACATACCCGACGTTAAAGAGAGGATGATCCTGAGTGATGGAGTTCATGAGTACTACAGAGCTCTACCTGACAAGTTGGCGAATAAATTCAGGTAGGGAAAGGTCGTATAATCCTAGTTAATGACTATCCATGAGTATTACAAAGCCGTTGCTAACAAGCTTGCGAACGAATCCAGGTTGGAAATGACTAATTAGCCCAATGATGGAGTCGATAAGTACGACAGACACCTGTTTCCCGGACGAAGTTGTGGTCGAAGATGTAAGTGTAACCAAAATGGTGGCCACGTGACAACCACAATCTTGGGGCCACGAAAACTCGTTCGAGGTGATGTTCACCGGCAGATGTCGCTATTTCGTTTTCAGCTTGCTTGTGGGACTTGGTTGTGACGTCACATGACTTTGTTTTAAAAGTGAAGCTATTTACTTGGGGTAATATTGAATGTTTTGCAGTTAAGATATATTATTTATTTTTGCGGGCATTTTAGGTAGAAGTTTCCTGTAGAATAGATAAATCAGACACTGTGATCGTACGTCAAGCTGAGTAGAAATTTGCTTGTTGACAAGGAAAGCTTGCTTTACTTGCCGCGTGAGTGCGCTGAATTCTGAGTTACTTACATGTTGTAGCTCTACATCTTTGTTCGCCATTATAAAGTCTTGATGGCTCACTCAAGCACGCCTCTGGGCGTTCCCTGACAAAGTAAATTAAACCCATTTATTTCTCCCCGATGGGAGGTTTTCAAACTATAATACTGTTGCATCTGATTAGCTTAATACTATTACAGGTCAGTAGGTGACGATAGTCAGGTTAGCAAAGCAATGACTTTCTTAAGAGATGGAGTTGATGAGTACTTTGAACCTCTTCCAGGCAAGCTGGTGAATAAATTCAGGTTGGTACAGTGCTAATGGTAAGTGTAACGAGGCTCTTGATGAGCCCATCATTTAATTAACATATGCAACACTTTTGTTTGTCTACCTGTTTTTTGTCCAATAAAAGAACAGGACAAAATTTTTGGATAATTAATTCTATTTTAAGCTGATAATCCTGTACAGTAGAAGTCGGTCGGCATCAGCTCGTATCCCTAGGGACAGTAGTGCTGCCTGTTTTCCAAAACCAGTAATTTCTTCATTGATGATACTTTTTAAATGTTTTTAACAATGTCTTTTCTTTGCAGGAGTATTTACCTGGCTAATTTGGAACGTAAAGAAGCTGCTTCTAACACTACATCCACAATGGAAACCCTGGAGACAAACGTGAAGAAACTCCTGGCCAAGAACCAACCCCAGTCCCTGGCTGCGCGTCGGGCTTCCAGGGCGCCGTTTTCATCAGCTGCCCGACAGTCATCCGTCAATCCTGGAAATGCGAGATACGATTCTTTTAGACTGGCCAGATCTAATTTAGCCTTAGCTGGCGATGATACTCTGCCAAGACTTGGAGATTCCTTTGCTAAGTCTCCAAAATCTGGTCGTAAATCAAACGCTAGAGATCTAGTCTCTTGGGATGAGAGTAGAACCCAGTCCTTGAGGTCGGTCGTTGCCGCTGATCGGTCCGTAGCTGGAGATGCTACGTCACCTAATGGAAATCATCCCGCTTCCAAATCACCAAAAACTGGCCAAAAGTCGACCGGAAAAGAAAAACTCCCTTGGAATGAAAGTAAATCAACTTCCAGAAGACGCGTTGTTCACCTAACCTCTGGCACCCAAGGAAACCTCAGTCCAACTGATTCCATGAAGAACGCAGAGAAGTCAATTTTGAAGTCGCGGACATCATTTGTTAAGACGAAATCAGCTTCCGCCTCACAAACCCGAGTTACCATTGTTGGAATTGATCTTGAAAATGATGAATCCAGCTTGTGAAGAGAGTCTATACTAGCAAATAGAACCATAGCAGTAAAGCCTAGGTTACATAGCGTCAAGCTTCTGTAGATTGTGCGATAAAGATAGGTTATACTGCAAATAGCACTCGAGAAACGATACGGATAAGTTATGTGGGTTCGGTCTTCATGTTCTTCTAGTTGGCTATACTGCATGAGTACCAGAGATACGTAAGATTTAGCAGATAATTAAATTAAGCGTATAAATATCGCAGTAATAGGTCAAGAAGGTTCATTTATCATGTGTTATGAGTAGTCAAGCATTTGAAAAATAATTCAAAAAATTGCACGATATGTGTGTGAGTGATAGATGTATCAGTCAGGGCAATAGGTCTGGTAGGTTAGTTCATCCGACGTTGATGGGAGTCGCGATTCCGCGGGAAACTTTTTGGTAATCTTCTCATTAGTCCGAAGGGAATTTTTTCAGTTTTTCACTGTTACCGCTTGCTACCGAACTTTTTCAGTTTTCTACTGATGATTTTTCGTCGCTCGTTATAGTTTTCTTACATACTTCTAGTAATCAGACAGCGGTCAACCATGCGGGGATTCCCTGATATAGGTACTTGTCATAGTATACTCTGACCGTTTATCAAGGCAATTTGGTCATGGCCCAATTCCTCTACAGCGTGGCCAATAATTCTATGGATATTTCTGAGATTTCTCTAAATGAAAGTAACGGGCCTGGCTATGATACGGAAAAAAATAAAATCTCATGATTATCCATAGAATTGGCCACGCTGTAGAGGAATTTGACCACCCCCAAATTGCCTTGATATTTATAAAATGGTCAGAGTATATATATATATATACGGTATCTTGCTTTCCCCCTTGTGTACACCACCAGTCTGTCACTAGCAATCGCACGTCGGTAGAGTGCTGCGCTTGTGCATTGAAGATTTCTGGTTCGACTTCGTCCCAGTGAGGCGAAGGCTTCTGTGGTATTCAAAGTCCAGTGCAAGGGCACTGGCCTAACTAACAATGGGGACGGTTGGAAGCTGAGTTGCTAGACGAGCCTGTCGTCATATGAGCTCAGACAGCCGTTAGTTGACTGCAGCTGTGAACTACTCTGAGGCCTAAACTGTCTGCAGCACGAACCAGTGCCAGTAGATTTTCAGTTGGCTGGATAGGCAAAAATTAACTGAGATGGAGCGGCCATAGGGCATAATCTATTGTGTCTAATTATTCTCTCACTACTGCCTTTTTGTGGAGGCTTTTCGGCCACTGGTATTTACCTAGATATTGTAGGTTCAGTTATTAGCTTCCCTTTCAAGGCATTACGGTAATGATGTAATTTTAGTCATCAACTTTGCTGCTTGGTCACAAATTCCTATTGTTATTTTTCATTGATTAAAGGCTTTTTTTGTGAAAAGATGGTCAAATCGGGGCTCAAATTCTATTGCGCGGAGACGGACGAAAAGCTTTCAAAAAGTGCTTGTAAGGGTGCAATGTATGCAAGGGCCGTGCCCGGCGCTATAACCTAAGGGGCTGAAACATACCAAAAACAGTTCAGCGAGAAGCTGGCAGGCAGACAGGAAGGCTGGCAGTGTTTGAGAAGCACGAATGCATTGGAGCGCGCACACCGAACAGTGGCAGTTGAGCAGGCCGCTGCCGCTGTTCGGTGTGGCGCTCCAATGCATTCCGTGCTTCTCAAACACTGCCTGCTTGCCTGCCAGCTTCTCGCTGAACTGCTTTTGGTATGTTTCGGCCCTAACATAGCGCTGTGGGGCGGGGCACTTTGACTTGTAAGTTTCATTCATCAGCCTGTTCGTATATCAAATAAGCTTTCATATTAAATTTAGTGAAACGTTGCAACGGCAAGCGGCAGGGCAACTATATATATATATATAAGATCGCTCGTAACTCGAAGCGAGAAATATGACCGAGCGACCTCTCGGAATTTTAATTCGGCTCGCAACTCAAAACAAAGCGCTGTCCTCGCGACAGCACGCAATGTGGAGATTCCCTAAATTTTGGCCAGGAAAGGCGACTATTCGTCTTCGAAAAACTCGTAACTCAAAGTACCGCCCTTGCATTCGTATTATGACCGTTGCCTGTCTATCATTTATAGCAGATAGTAGTAGTAGTGGCAATAGTAGTAGTGGTAATAGTAGTAGAAGTAAAGAGATTACTAGCGCGGCAAGGTTAAATCTCCTTGCGCCGAATTCTCAATGATTTTTCTCTCGGCTTTTCTGCCGAGGATTCTTACGAATAATAAACTACTGTTGTCCAAGGTAAACTTTTATTTTTTTAACGCCTTAATTTCCACTAACTGGGTCCTATGGTTCTCACAACCACGTGGTGGCCACTTGTAGTCGACGAGAAGGCGTTACACAATACTGTATACCCTAGAGTGGCGTGATTAAGGGTGATGCTTCTCTCGTTGTCAGGAAGTTTGATTTTCCACTTCTATACCAGGGAGAAGAGTCTTGACCCTCAACTACGCAGCGTGAGGGTTTCTGTCCTTCACCTTCCAGGCTCTTCCGCCTATGACATTGTAGCTTAAACAATCCGTAGTCAGTTGCAGCCGTACATTCCTCGGGGCACTAGAGGGAATTTATCTGCAGCACGAACCAGTGCATGTGTGTTTTCTGTTTTTGGGTGTGGGTGCGGTCAAGGCCCCTTTAGTCGCTGGCAATACTGCCAGGTGGGTCACACGTAGCTTTAGGTGAAGCCGTGGTGTCTAGGTGATGGCTGTCACCGCCACACTGGGTCACCGTGGCTGCCAAGGGTGTTCAAATGTCCAAGTACCTGGTTCGTATCACGTGGGCCAAATGTCTAAGTACCTGGTTCGTATCACGTGGGCCAAATGTCTAAGTACCTGGTTCGTATCACGTGGGCCAAATGTGGCTGCCACGTGCATTTATCACCTTCGCCCTACGTGGTAGCCACGTGCATTTATCACCTTCGCCCTACGTGGTAGCCACGTGCCAATTTGTGCTTTAACAAGTGTCACGTCAGTCCCACGTGGTAGCCGCATGGGGCCAAGCAAGCTAAATTCAAAAGGTCGCCACCTAGGACCACTGCTGCTGTACTAAAAGAATCTGGGAGCAATGAGGTTTAGAGGGGCAAAACCAAATGGGTTCCAGAAAGGCTCTATCTACTATCAGTCTGGTACGTTGCGACGTGAGGAAAAACACTTATCAGGAAGTCACAGGAACTTTTCCAATGTCTAAAGAGGCAACAAAATACAAGCTAGGATAATCACCTAAAATTGTTTTTCGACTGGGAGACTATACCAACGTGCCAACTCCAGGAACAAAACATCAGAAAAGAAAAATAAATAGCTATAGCTGCACTTCGAAAGCGTAAACCGTAGCTAAGGAACGCAATACGGAAAAGCAAAATGCTTGATACTCAAAGAGACTGCCTAATTAACACCAAAATTTAATCATTTGCTAATCATGACGTTCTGAATAGTTCGATGGGAACGGTCTTAAATCTTTGGCTTGCTCCGCGTTGCTATCGAACAGCAGACAACCAAACATATAAACGGTAAGATAGTTGATCAATTTAATTAGGTCAACGGTTCTCCGTAACAGTCGTAATAGTTCGTGCAAATTTTGTAAAGATCCATCTATAGCTTTTAGAAATTTAGAACAAAAGAAAAGAGTTACTAAAATTATCATTTCATTGAAAACTTTTCTTAGTGCAGCTCTATCATCAGTTCAATTTTGTAAAGACTGTATGTATAATCAAAGTGTAACATTGAACTAACGTAGTCACAGGTAGAAAATACAAACCAAAATACCGGTACTATGAACAGTATAAAGTATAGGTTTAAGGTAGAACATATCCATATCTTATTCATCTTTTCTGTCACAAGAAGCAGGTAATGATTAGAAACTGCCTGTATTCTTAATAGGGTTTTAAATTTATGGATGCATTAGGATTAAAAATGCTGCGGTCTAAGCCATATTGTGCCCTTTCTAGCATTGTAACATTATCATATGCTGCTCGAACGCAACCTTGGATTAAATATGTAGTAGTATATTTACTGCAAGAACACAACCCTGCCTTGCGTGGAGTGTTACGGCTGAAGATGGGGAGACAACTGTTTGGCTCCAACCGCAATGCTCAGCGAAAAGGATCCGTCGGGTCATTCCAACGTACGATGATGCGCAAAGCACACAACGATATTTATAGACCAGACACCACCGCAATCGAGGAGGGAGACTGTCTGTATAATGGTAAAGAGAACACATATTGAAATTGTTGGCTAGTACAGAGTATGAACTGTAATATGGAAAATAGGCTGAAATAATGTACTTAATTCTCGGGTGAATTTTGCAAATTAAGGACCAATATATAGTATGATGAATTTACCGCTCGATAAATCTACCATTCGATGAATTTTCCAAGATGATCTTGCAGTCGAGTAATTTCCCCCTGATGATTTAACAGTGAACCGCTTCTTTAGAGGAAAAGGAAGGGACATGTAGAACGTAGATAGAAACGCTGAACCCATACACGACGGTGTTCCCATGCAGGAACAACGCGTACGGGAACGGTAAGTAGGGAAGGAAGAGGAAGATCAAATAAAGCATGAGTGCGGGTATGATACTGGAAGGAAGCAAAATGAGCACTAATGAAAGACGTCCCAAAGGCTTATAGCGAAAGCAAAGGTAACATCCACGGTCCCTCGGGATGTTGCTACTACTCATTACACAGCTAGGCCAGTAACGGCAGCCTAGAGTGCTGATCCCGTGATACTGAATGCTACTCAGCAAGCGGGCTCTTGCAGTGATTGAAGTGCTCCTCAGCATTTGCTATCCGTACTGCTGTTGCGAGGGTGCTGACCTTTCCCAAAAATGAAGAAAGTCGAGAGGAGGCTTGCCGGTCGTTGCACGAGCATCTTCCGTCAAAGGCGCCATAGGGTTTGGTGAACCGTTGTCGACACCAATTGTACACAGTATACACTCATCAGTGGCCACTTGTCTTATGTCTGCAACACGAATCAGTGCGTCTGGGTTTGCCAGCATGGGGTGAGGTCAAGTTGCCTTTACCTTCCACCTTGCTAACCTGCAGCCTAATGACGTTTCTTAAGCCTCCTGAGAAGACAACACTTCGTGTAGGACGACTGCACATCGTTCTGTCCGCCCTAAGTCAACCAACTACTCATAAAAAAAGCAGTAAGTAAAGTTTTAGAGCTTTACTCCGCAGCAGAAGAAATAATCGAACTAGTGAAAAACAGATTACCGTGCTAGACCAAAGATATAGAATGCTTTGGGCATGCGACTGCCTACGTACTGAATTTACCATAATTGGTCACGCTACCTGAATTAGAGAAAATAAATACCTACATGTTTTTTTCAACTGACGCAGGAGCTCACATCAAAAGAAGAATGCTTACTCGGCCATCCATTTGGAAAGAAGACAAAAATAAAGACGGCGGAAAGAAGTACGATCACACGCACACCCACCAAGAAGCGCTTGAGCTTCGTAAATGAACTTACAAGCGGTAACCATGACATACAGTACGAATCGGGCTTTACAAACTTCTATTCACCTAGATTAATATGGGCCTCTAAACCGTTGTCACACATACAGTTTGGGTTGTCACTATCAGCATAGACCAAATTTATTAACTAATCCGATTATCTTGACGAAGCGAGGCTTCAGCATCATAAGGCTGTCCAAATATTGTTGAAAATCTTCATTACCGTTTCAATTTTTACACCCTGGCAGGTGCTGATGGTGACTTTCCGACCATATCTCCGAATTTTAGGCGAGTTTCGTCTAAAAATATTTGTATTTTAGCAATTTCAGTGCAGTGTTTTACACTCTTAAACTGTAGCTAGTCGCAGCCACAGCAATATAATCTGAGTTGGCTTAGTGTTGACAGCGCCGACGAAAGTCGTATGTAGGCTATGATATAATCTGAGTTGGCTTAGTGTTGACAGCGCCGACGAAAGTCGTATGTAGGCTATGATATAATCTGAGTTGGCTCAGTGTTGATAGCGCCGACGACAGTCGTGTGTAGGCTATGATATAATCTGAGTTGGCTCAGTGTTGACAACGCCGACGAAAATCGTGTGTAGGCTATGTGCGAAACCGGACGTGACGCACCCAAGATGTAATGTGATAGCGGGGAATGGAGCGACTGTGAAAATATTTTACACATAAGAAAAAGTACAAATTAAAGCTTTTCAATGACTTTCGCTAACAGTTTTAAGAAGTGCAAGTCAGTACGTAAAGCTAAGGGCTAACTTTCAACTATAGCTTGGCAAAAGATTGTAGGAGAAATGACAAAAACCATTTCTTGAACACTTTTCACTCAGTAAAACATTGGCGAAAAAAGTGAAGGACATTAAAAAGCTGTAATTTTCTGTTTTTCCTATTTTACTCAACATTTTCTTACTTTTTATTTTATCCGCTGTATTTTATGCATGAAACCTAACCTATATTTTTTCAACTTTTATACACAGCGTAACGACCAAAACGCAGACAGGCCTTTGTTATTGATGGTATATCTCAGTTTGGAGATGACCACTTCTGCAGCATTGTTGTTTTCCCCCTACTTTTGGTAAATCATTATTTTTGGCTAACACCATAAATTGTACTACCAATAGAGTTGTACTACACGTGTTCTGCTTTTCATTGTGTATGACATTGTGTAATAACAGTCTTCCATTCAGAAATTCTCTTTATTTTGGTTTCGTTTCATTGAGGAGTTCTACTTTACAGCTAAATATTTTGATAATTCCTACCCTGGGCATTTTCTCGCATAATTTATAAATTTACGTAAACAATAGATCATTACCTCTGCCTAGTAGGTTGTGGCGCATGTACGGGGCTTGTCTGTTTTGTTTCTTTCTGTTATAAGCATCACTCAAAAAGTTACAGAGAGATCTTCACTCAATTTACAGGAACAGGTAAAGATGTCATGAGTAGGGCTGTAGCAATATGCTTTTGGCGTAAAAGAATATTCTTGAGCGTATTTTGCTATTAGAGCATTTGTTTTTATTCTCATAAAATAAAGCATATTTCTTCCTGAAGAAATATGCTCATAAAATAGAGAATATTATCGTTCCTGAAATCGTATGCTGTTATCCTCATACATATGGCAGATGAATATACATTAATATTATACAGAAACCGCTGTTATAAATGTATTACTGATATGATAATATTAATGAATCATTAATAATAATTTATGAAATTATATAATTCAAAGATTAAGTGTGCATTTCCTTTCAGATTTTACACAGTTAATTTTTTACATTATTGGGACATACCAAGTCATATTAGGGTCATTGTGTGATGACCGGTTAGTTACAGTTCAGATCTTCTCAGCATGCCCAAAGTTGAGAAACGTAATCTTAGGGCAAGATTGCTCTCTAATTTTAATGATATGGAAGAAGTTGATTAAATGCAAATTTTGCAATTTTTAGCGAGTGGTATAAAATAGAACATTTGTATATACAGCTCCAGTAGAAGTATTTTTTCGCTAATTTTCTCGGGCATTAGTAATTGAGAAATCAGATTAAGTACATCTATCTATATTATACTAAATGTCTGTGAACTTTATTCACTAAATAATTTATTTATATATATATATTTATTTGTTTGTTTGTTGGTTTGTTTGTTTTTTGTTTGTTTGTTTTATTTGTGCGTTGCTTGCATACATTTCTTCTCTTTAAGATCGGAATAAATTCGAGTGTTTAAGATCTAACTCGATTGTATCTGTAATACGGAAGTTAAACAGAGCTCGGCCGCAGGACCGGGCGCGATAAATTCAAAGGTGCTACGGGAACTATTACTGAACTACGTTAATATATAAATTTACTTTACTCGCAGCCTGGGCGTTGAATTTTCGTTAGAGAAGCAAAGAAGCTGCTGATGGTTTCCATACAGTACGGACAGGAGTGGACCATCAAATAGCGTGTGGTCTATGACCAGTTAAATAACACCCTTTTATTTGAGGAAGCACAGCCGATCGTGATCATGACCCAACGGGTCGCGGACCGTCTAGTTAGAATCTAAGAAAATCAGGGCATCACTATCATTCAAAAATTTATGAAAAAGATAGTTATACCTTAATACTCAGTGCTTTGCATGGTTTATACAGGAATATCTAGGGCAATGTTATGGATACTGTGCATTTTAGTTAAGGATACCGTAAAGTAGGTATAATTATTGTATAAATTTAGTGCATGGTGTTTTCAAAGTTATTAAGGTGTACAATATTCCTGACGTTTTCCTAAATGTTAATACAATTATCTCCTTAAAAGGGAAATTCCTTTCTTTTTCTGAGAAATCATGATGTGGAATGGAAAACGAAAGAGTTATAAGCATATAGCCTACGTATTTTTAGAGCATAATACGCATCAAAAGCATATTTTAACGAACGCATAGAACGCATATTATAGAGCATAAAAAGTATATTACCACAGCATAAAAAGCATTTCTCTAAAAACATATCGTCACAGCCCTAGTCATGAGAAATAGAGGATTAAAGTTTGGCGATGATGCGGATAAGATTTTGGATTCGGTGCAATTTGAAATTTTCGGTCGTAGGTGTAGTGACATTCGGAATCTGCCCCCTAAGTGGATCTTGGATTCGGCGCAATTTGAAATTTTCTGTCGTAGGTGTAGCTAGTGACCATTCGGAATCTGCCCCCTCAGTGGATCTTGGATTCGGTGCAATTTAAAATTTTCTGTCGTAGGTGTAGTGACCATTCTGAATCTGCCCCCTCAGTGGATGTTTCGTCATTTTTTTCGGCTCTGTTCTGTGTTTTTCACTACGTGCATATGTTTATCACCGATATCCTGTCGGTTGTCGGGCCCTCGTGACGCTTCTTTGTCGGTCGCGATGGGAATACTTTTGCCTTTATCTTGAACTGGCAACTCGACACCGGGCTCGATAAGGGTAGCACATGGCATTCAAAGGGTAGGATTCCTCGAGCACGATTGTATCTGTGGTGGTGTTCTCGAAACGATGTACAGTTCAACTGTTACAGTTTGCTCGGTACAGTTTAATCGTTGTCGTTTACTCGTGGCAGTTTAGTCGATAGAGTTTAATCGTTACAGTTTAGTTGAGACAGCTTTAATTACCACCGTTTTTATTTTAACAATTTCTTCGTTACAGTTAATTCGATTCAGTTTACTCGACGCAATTTAATCAGTGCAACTTACTCGATATAGTTTACTCGGTACAGTTAACATGATGGCTCGATTACTCGATACACTTCAGTCGATACAGCGTGCTAAGTGCAGCATTTTTGATACTGTGTACTCGTCACAGTTTACGCTCTACAGTGTAATCGTTTAGTTAAGGAGATACAATTTATAGGATGCAGTTCAGTCAGTAAAATTTCTTCGTACAGTTAATATCTTTAATACATATATTTATAGTATAAATATATGTACAGTTAATATCTTTAATACATATATTTATAGTAATACATATATATATATATAGTATAAATATAATATACATATATTTATAGTATAAATATATGTATTAAATAGAGTTACAATTTCATTTAATACATATATTTATACTATAAATATATGTATTAAAGATATTAACTGTACGATAAAATTACTCACAATTTGACACGGATTACTCAATGTCGTTCA
The DNA here is from genome assembly GCA_001587735.2 of Parhyale hawaiensis. Classification (NCBI taxonomy): domain Eukaryota; kingdom Metazoa; phylum Arthropoda; class Malacostraca; order Amphipoda; family Hyalidae; genus Parhyale; species Parhyale hawaiensis. The sequence continues at coordinate 3,555,817 of LQNS02278186.1, read as the reverse complement.
CTTGATGTACTTTTTGTTTCATATAATAGATAACTCGATAAAGTTACTAAACACAATTTCATCACTACACTTACATAATATGAACTATTTTGTTCTACTGGGCATACCCGATTCGTTGTCTCCGATGTAATTATACATTTAAATATTTTCATACCAGTGAATAATTTTCCAAAAAAAAAAAATATATATATATATATAGGGTAGCAGTTGTGGCTTGGTGGTATGAGTGGCGGCGTGGTAATCTCTAGGTCCCCAGATCGAATCCTGACTCGATTCTTTGTATGTATATGCATATCTGTATTTTAGGCACTGCTTTCAATTAAAACCCTCTCAGTTAAATTTCTAGCAAACGATTCAGCAGCGCAATGGTGTTGGACGAAATTGCAGATAGAGTTACAATTTCATGAGCGGCGTTGATAGCATAAATAAATTGGACGAAAAATGCGCTGAAATTGGAAACTTTGAGTTATGGGGAACCAATCTTCGGCATTACAAGGTAATGTATAATGGATAGTAATTTGTTATATAATCAAATCGATATAATGAACACCATCGCGTGTTTGTATATATTAAGTATTCACTCATTTATATGTTGGTATATCTATTTAACTAGTTATGTGTTGATATATTCAAGATCCTGTAAAATGTATTCGAGATCCTGTAAAATCTATTCGAGATCCTGTAAAATGTATTCGAGTTCCTGTAAAATGTATTCGAGTTCCTGTAAAATGTATTCGAGTTCCTGCAAAATGTATTCGAATTCCTGTGAAATGTATTCGAGTTCCTGTAAAATGTATTCGAGTTCCTGTAAAATGTATTCGAGATCCTATAAAATCTATTCGAGATCCTGTAAAAAATATCAAAAACGTCTGTTTTTGTGAATTTTTTGGTTCTTTGTTTTTTATCAAGTCCCATGACTTAAGAAAAAGCGTGTCTCTCATGTCGCTAATCGTTATGAAGAAAATGACATCGATTATTTCTTAATAATAACAACTATATAGACTATTTAGAGAATCGATGACAGTTCCTTAACCCTTTAACACTGTCACGTGGTATATTTTACCCCAAAATTCTTATTATTTTATTATTGTTATTTTTATCCTGCAAAAAAAGCCTATGGCACAAGAGGACTGGTGTTCCCAATAGCTTCAAGCACTGTATGAGCTTTTTCAAAATCGGTAACCATGATACAGCTGTTGTATACAATTTAAAGCATCAAGACGACTATTCAAACTTCAAAGCAAGGGAACTTCTGCCCGATGCAAATCATCAAGCTTTCGAACCCCATATAATTTGTATTTTGGGTCTTCTGAAAACTTTTGAGAGGATCGTTTCTCTATGAATGTAGTGATTGGCAGTTTCGTCCATTGCGCATGCCCAGTGTGCCTGCGGATAGGGCGCCGGGAGAAATTTACACCAACGACTGTAAAGGTGTGCTATTTTCAAAAGGTCTTCTAAGTTCCCCATAGAAACTTGTTAATTTAAAATTTTTCAAAATAGGTTATTTACCCATGAAAGAAGAAAGGTTGATGTTTGCTTGTGTATTTGTAGAAGTGAAATATCTTCAAAACTACCTACCTATGTGCTTTATTGATTCTCCAAATTGGGTATATATTGCCCCACGACAGTAATGCTATGACTAGAAAACTACGACAGTGTTGAAGGTTTAATAACGATCACCGACATGAAATGTACACTTTTTATTCATTATTAAAACCTAATAAAGATAAACCACCAGACAATTCACTCGAACAAAATCTTTGTTACAGTTATATATCAGAGCACCCAGCCCTCAAAAAAGACGGCGAAAAAGTTGTGACTTTACCGTACGTACGGAGGCACAAGCAGAATAATATTATTGCTGAAAGGTTCTCATTCTTCGATCCCTGTGCCTGGTCAACCCCAGCGACTAATAGAATAATATTATTGCTGAAAGGTTCTCATTCTTCCCCGTGCCTGGTCAACCCCAGCGACTAATAGAATAATATTATTGCTGAAAGGTTCTCATTCTTCCCC
>LQNS02278186.1:3526892-3552592 GCA_001587735.2 Parhyale hawaiensis | reverse complement strand
GCTTGCACCCCTGCGTCTTGACTCAGTAACCCAATCGAAAATTTATACGCATTTATCGGCTGCCTGTACGCATCAGAAACTAGCTTGCACCCCTGCGTCTTGACTCAGTAACCCAATCGAAAATTTATACGCATTTATCGGCTGCCTATACGCATGAGAAACTAGCTTGCACCCTGCGTCTTGACTCGGTAGCCCAATCGAAAATGTTTACGCATTTTTCGGCTGCCTGTTAGCATGAGAATATCGTGAAAGGTATCCGATAGCATCGTATATATGCCTAATAAATTTCCGATTGGAAACTGCTCATGATGTGAATAGTGGAGGCACTGTAATCCCGTCTATAGGTCCTGCTTCTCATTTTTGCTAGTTTCATCATTTTCTTTCAAAATATTTACTTGAAACTACAATATACTCCTCAAATGGAAGCATATATATTGCCTCAGTTTCGGGAGGAGTCTCCGTTTCGAGATGCCAAGTTCCACAGTACGCTTGTCTTCCCTACAATTAGAAAACATTTCCTTTGGCTAACACTATGGAAAAGTGTGCAGTTGTACAATAATATCAACTTTTATGCAATCAATTAGGTTTAGCCGCTCCTTGTTGCAGCGCTCAACTGCATACAAAAGTAAAAAGCCTTAATTGTTTAGAATAGTTAAGTTGCCGCTGGTTAACGAAAGTTAAAGGACTGATGGTTTACAAAGTAAAAGGGACGATGAGTAATGAGCGTTAAAGGGGCCTTTGGCTTACGACGAGCGTAGAAGGAGCTACGAGAGTTAAAAGTGCCGATAGTTTGCAAGGGTAAAAGGGGTTAATTTTTTGCATGGCTAAAGAGGCCGATGGTTTACATGAGCAAAATGGCCCATGGCGTGGGCGTAAAAAGGGCTGATGGCTAACGAGAGCAAAATGGGGAGCAGGTCTACGAGAGTAGGAAGGGCTAATGATTTGCAGCCTCCGTTTTTTCCCTCCGATGACAGGGCCGGGACGCGGCCGGAGTCACCCACCTTTAACCATTAGGTATTATTATTTTTTCCAGATAATGACGCATCCAGCGATGTCGAGAGCGCCGCCACCGTTAGAGGTAAGAGTCGAAAGGTAACTTGTGCCCTGGCGCCTTGCGGCGAACAGAATAATAATATCAACAATAAAAATTAATATATCCTTTATTTTTCGCGGGAATGTATACTGTACTTTACTTAATACTGTTCTGTTACAGCTTTTCCATCGCCTGTATCTATTTACAGAACATGTATTGAACATTAGCTAGATTCATACTTCCTTTGAACTCAGAGAAAAACACGCGGAGGTAATACAATCATATATTGAGGTTTACGAACTGAGCTGCAGGTTCATGGCGCCGCTATCATATTACATGACCCTCAATGTTCACAAAGCTCAATTACAGCAATTGGCTTACACATAGGTCTCCTGTGTCCAAGTTAACGTATCATGGTATTAATTGTATTAATTTAACCTTTCCCTGCACAGTGAGTCACATATGGTACAATTTTTATGGTGACATTCCTCCACGAAAAGCAAGCTAAGTCACACGGCGAAGGCTTAAGGGCTCAAAAAGTAGCAAGAGAACAGGGTTAGAAAAAATATTCGAAAAAGATAATGTACAGGCGACAGCGTGATGTGCATGTGCCCGATCCTTGAACACATCACGTAAGTAGGGAGAAGAGCCACCATAAGCTTCTTCTTTTACCCGTGCGCAACCCAACCGGTTTGCTATGGGCAATACAATTCCGGCGTAGTGGGGGTTGGGAGACACACACCGAGAGTGGGCTGGGCCTAGCAAACCAGAATTGAGCGTAGCTAGGCCAGGGTGCATGAGTCTGAACCCTGGACATTCTGGGTGATGGTAAGGGATGGTGATCGTGTACGCGCGATGCCGGTACGTGTGTGCAGTGCCGTCCGTCACTGCCGTGACAGTTTTGACAGTTTATAGTTTGCAAGCACGGAGAGAGGGTTGCGCTGATTTCTAAGCAAGCAATATGGCTGCAGACTATGGATGGGACTTTCAGCGGCCAGATGCCTACAAACAAAGTTTACGTTATGGCTATAAAGCATATAGATCAACGAATTTTAAGTCTGTAGAAGACAGTAAAGAGTTTGTTTTGCAATTCTCAGCGTTGAATAATGGGAATTTCTCATCAGTTAAGTGTTGCAATAATCAAGGCGGATCTGTTTATAAACTGTATAGATGCCACCATGGTAATCTCACAAAAGGTATTATTGCTTGCCAGCCCACAAGCATCGCAAGACGACAGAATGGTCAGCTTAAAGGAAAAGCCACGCTAATAAGGGGTCGCATTGTTAAGCGAAGAAGGAACTTGGGCGAAAACTTTAAATTAAACTTACCTAATGCTAAAATCCACTAATTAAATGATTATTTTATAACATTTTATCTAGAAAATTGTTTTTGAATATGTTTATTTTCAAATATAAGCTGAAATTTAAATGTGTTTATCATTAATACCTGTTAATGCTCTCGTGGGACTTATGACAACAAAGTGGTAAACACTTTCCCTGTTATATAGTTATGTGTTCCATATTACTGAGTTCTGTTGTTATANTGCCTGGTCAACCCCAGCGACTAATAGAATAATATTATTGCTGAAAGGTTCTCATTCTTCCCCGTGCCTGGTCAACCCCAGCGACTAATAGAATAATATTATTGCTGAAAGGTTCTCATTCTTCCCCGTGCCTGGTCAACCCTAGCGACTAATTAAAAACATGTTCCCGCACCTCTTCCAAATTTCACGTCCCATATGATGATGACATATAACATTTGTACTAATTTCTGTGCTTGAAAGACGAAAATAAAATAAGATTTTGCATCCCCTGAACGGTCATTTAGCTTGCACCCTCCGTCATGACTCGGTAACTCATTCGAAAATGTATACGCATTTATCGGCTGCCTGTACTCATGAGAAAATCGTGAAAGGTATCCGATAGCATCGCATAAATGCCTAATAAATTTCCGATTGGAAACTGCTTATGATGTGAATAGTGGAGGCACTGTAATCCCGTCTATAGGTCCTGCTTCTCTTTTTTTCTAGTTTCATCATTTTTTTTTTTTTCAAAATATTTACTTGAAACTACAATATACTCCAGAAATGGGAGCATATATATTGCCTCAGTTTCGGGAGCAGTCTCCGTTTCGAGATACCAAGTTCCACAGTACGCTTGTTTCCCCTACATTTAGAAAACATTTCCTTTGGCTAACACTATGGAAAAGCGTGAAGTTGTACAATAACATCAACTTTTATGCAATCAATAAAGTTTATCCGCTCCTTGTTGCTGGCACTCAAGAGCTTACAACAGTAAAAAACATTTAACTGTTTAGAATAGTTAAATTGCCGCTGGTTTACAAAAGTAAAACGTCTGATGGTTTACGAAAGTAAAAGGACTGATGGTTTACGAAAGTAAAAGGACTGATGGTTTACGAAAGTAAAAGGACTGATGGTTTACGAAAGTAAAAAGACTGATGGTTTACGAAAGTAAACGGACTGATGGTTTACGAAAGTAAACGGACTGATGGTTTACGAAAGTAAAAGGACGGATGGTTTACGAAAGTAAACGGACTGATGGTTTACGAAAGTAAAGGGACTGATGGTTTACGAAAGTAAACGGACTGATGGTTTACGAAAGTAAACGGACTGATGGTTTACGAAAGTAAACGGACTGATGGTTTACGAAAGTAAACGGACTGATGGTTTACGAATGTTAAAGGACCGATGGTTTCCAAAAGTAAAAGGGACGATGATTAATGAGCGTTAAAGGGGCTTTTGACTTACGATGAGCATAGAAGGAGCCGATGGTTTACGAGAGTTAAAAGCGCCGATAGTTTGCGTGGGTAAAAGGGGTCAATTGTTTGCATGGCTAAAGAGGCTGATGGCTGACGAGAGCAAAATGGGGAGCTGGTCTACGAGAGAAGGAAGGGCTAATGATTTCCAGCCTCCGGTGTTTTCCTCTCCAACGACGGGGCCGGGCGGGATGCGGCCGGAGTCACCCACCTTCAAGTATTAGCAATTATTATTATTATTTCTTCCAGATAACGACGCATCGAGCGATGTCGAGAGCGGCGCCCCCGTTAGAGGTAAGGGCCGAAAGGTAACTTGTGCTCAGGCGCCATGCGGCGAACAGAATAATATTATCATCAATAAAAATTAATATATCCTATGTTTTCCCGGGAATGTATACTGTACATTACTTAATACTGTTCTGTTACAGCTTTTCCATCGCCCGTACCTATTTACAGAACATGTATTGAACATCAGTAAGATTCATAGTTCCTTTGAGCGCAGAGAAAAACACGCGGAGGTAATACAATCATATACTGAGGTTTACGAATTAAGCTGCAGGTCCATGGCGCCGCTATCATATTACATGACCCACAATGTTTTACAAAGCTCAATTACAGTATTTGACTTACACATAGGTCTACTGTGTCCAAGTTAATGTATCATGGAATTAATTTTAACCTTTCCTTGCACAATGTGTCACATATGGTACAATTTTTATAGTGACATTCCTCCACGAAAAGCAACCGAAGTCACACGGCGAAGGCTTAAGGGCTAAAAAAGTAACATGAGAACAGGGTTTAGAAAAGATATTCGAAAACTGTACTGTACAGGCGGCAGCGTGGTGTGCATGTGCCCGATCATTGAACATGTCACGCAAGTAGAGAGACGGGCCACCAAAAGCTTCTTCTTTTACCCCTGCTATGGGCAATACAATTCCGGCTCAGTGGGGGTTGGGAGACGCAAACCGAGAGTGGGCGGGGCCTAGCAAACCAGAATTGAGCGAAACTAGACCCGCGTAAAAAACAAAATGTTTATCTGGGAACTCTTCTTCCTACTTCCTGTGGGGAGAAGGAATGTGCGCACAACTCTGTGCTTAACTGTATTTCACTCGTGAGCATAAAAAATAATCTATTAATCTATTGTTATAAGCTTTAAGCTTGACTTTTTGGAGAGCATATCGAGCAACATCCACCATTTTTTCAAGCAGGTATTATAACTTTACTTTCGAAATAAATGTTACTTTATGGATCCATCATATTCAGTGAAAGTATAATAGTAAACTCATAGAATCCAGTCTGGGGCAGTTTCTGCTTGACCTGGTCACGATTACCATCTCGAACTCAATTCGAATTAGCGTACCGAAAGCCCAAGACTGAAGTTGTTGAAGTGATTCTAATCAATTTGAGTGCAATACACGGCTAAACCATGGCTAACCATACATGACTCACTTTCTTAGCTCCCAGATAATTCACGAATGGTATGTTTTCATCATATTCTTAACGATAAATTACAGTATCTACTCCATCTAAATATGGCTCCCATACTAACTGCTCTTTCGTGAAACCTTTTCACGTATCGTATGATTTTCTTTCAAGTCTCAATGGTAAGGCGTCTACCAAATATAAATATGACTTGTCCTAAAAGAACTATTGATCGCCCCATATTTTTTAGGAATTTGGTTTCTGTTCGGCTAAGAATTCTACAATGACAAATGCTACATTGTCTTTTGCATGCCCAAATAATTCTCAATTTCTTGGAGGAGTAGCATTCTTTGAAATTGAAACATCTCTAAACGTCGATTGGCATTTAAAGACCGAACTTTATGGTTTGGTATGAAAAACTAGTTTCCAGAGACATGAAGATGGACAAGAAAAAATAGACAAACAAGCTAAAGGTTGGGCCCGTCTTCACCAAAAGTTAATCATCTGTTCCTCCTAACATCTGTAAGATTCCATGTTAATTTTAAAAAAAATCGTTCATGCCTTTGTGAGTTATCTTGGAGATAGACAAACAGGATTACAGGCGCCGATGCTACTTTGGCATGTTGTCTACAGGCGAAAATACCTACGCTGTACTAGAATGTGCTTTGGCTTGTTACCCACAAACCAGATTAAATTAGGTTAGTTAGGTTAGATTAGGTTAAGTTGAAGCTATGCTCATTGGGTTTTCTGTTCATTTATTTTAGATCGCACTGTACTGTAGATATACCAAAGTATTATCACGAGGTGTAGATAACAAGCCAAAGTGGCCCCACATGATCTCCTTGGCGGATGTAATAAACACTTATATTACGTAAGAATGCCAATATCATCCAGAAAAAAGAATAGCATGAGGTAATGGGTTGCGCTTCCGGTCAAAATATGATAAATGTCAATATCCATCTTGAAATTACAGGGCCTGCTCACAAATCTTATCCTTCGAGGAGCTCCTCCCACTCGAGAAACACAAGAAGTGAACGGCGCGCCAACGAGGGAGAGAAAACTTGGAATGAGGGCGAGGTGCTTTACAGAAAACGGAACGAGGCTGTGACGCTTGAAAGAAGATGGAGCGAGGCGGCTACGCTTGACAGAAAACGGAAGGAGCTCTCGGGGCTACAGAGAATAGGGACAGATGGGAGAACGTTAGTGAGGACCCTCAGCGAAGGATCTGGGCTAGACAGAAATCAAGATGAAAAGCAGAAGAGAAAAACAGAAGCTTTCGTAGGGAAAGCAAGCAGCGACCAGAACGTAGCCATGGGGCTTGACTCCAAACTGGATAAAGAGCAAGGTAACTGTGACAATTCTTCCGATGAAGAAGGTAAGAGCATGGCCCTGTTTGTTACCGAAATTCTGCTCCAGTATAGCAGCAGGGCGGTACCACTTTCAGATAATGAAAATCGTCAATTTTTATTGAGATAATAATATTTCGCAACATACGATGAGAGGTAGTTGAAAATATTTTGTTGTCCAGACTACGTTTTATTGTGGCTTTGCTCATCAGGTGGGAAGCTCAAAGTTGGTAAATTTAGCTGAGGAGATTGGTAAAAATACCAGAGGGTATCACAGGAACACGTAACGACGCTTTCGAATTAACTAAGACTATAAATGTCATTTTCAATAAACGAAATGTTTCTTCAATTTTGGACTATGGTCCGCTGCACTGACGTCAAGTAGCCTACTGCACTCTGTACAGACACACGCATGTACTGTCATGTACATCAGTAGGCTATGGTAGACTTCGTAAGTGTCACAAATCTTAGAATTGATGGAAATATCCAACACAATAGTCGAAAGCGAACTTGAAACCGCAACTGGAAGCGAAAATCATTCCCCTCTCACAACTTTGAAGAAACACCGAAGCTTACAAAGTTACCATAAATTTAGTCAGCACAAGGAATATAGTTTAAAGTCGAAGAAATAACAATTATATCATTGAAAACTTAAATTATAGTATTGGAAAATACGATGCAGTACTTACATCGTTCTAAGATAACCTGTCAAAGGTGTGTTAAACTTCCTGAGTTGAACTTACTAACGTTGGGCCTCCCTCCTGATGAGCTGAGATGGAACGAATCGAGCAACAATTTCTCCGACTGATTTCCCATCTCATGCTACCATAATAACATTGTCAATAAGAACTCATTCATGATGTTAATTTGTTTGCATACAAGCTCTGTTGTTTAATCTCTCTCGATAAATTATTCCCACTTTTTTACCTTCTAATTACATAAATATATACATTAGACTTGAAAGTGAATTAAATGTTGTTAAATGTTGCCTTCAGCAGAACGTAAGATAAGTAAGAAAAGCTACTGCTGCACCACACTGAGACATGCAGTATGTTAGGGTAGTACCAATCCCTTTCGCTTTTAATATGGTAGAGTTTTAAAAGTCATTTTGAGATTACTCACACCTATATTTTAAGCACTAGCATGAGATTGTATATTTACCGTAAATAGAAATTTTATTTGTAGCTTACGTGCTCCTCTTTAACACACTAGATCGATGCTCGTAAAATAGGCCAGATTGGAGATGCTGGCGAACCTGTTGCATATCAGTAACGAAACTATGATGAATGAAGACGTTCCGCCATAAGTTCTTTGCCTCCATTTTTGGCGGCACTTAAGTACTCTAGTAATACTAAAAACGTTTTTCGTTTCCTCGTCGATAATTGACATTGAGTGTGTGTGTTCGCATACATCATTGCATAAGTTTGAGAGGTAGGTACCTCGGTATCATGCAGAAATTTCTCTTTTGCTGCTACCTGATAGCAGAACATCACGAGGAAGAAAAATACCAAAATGTGCCTTCATTTCAATTGGACGAAATACTGTATGTGCCTTGGATCAATCAGACGACGTGTAAATTTTAAAACTTACCTAGACACATTCTATTTATTTCTCAAATTTTATTATTATTATTATTATTATTATTATTATTATTATTATTATTCAATCATAGGCGTGTTCTTTTCATGTGTTGTAGACGGTTTGAAAACCTAATGATTACAAATATTAGTCTAAATTTTTTATAGGTTTACATTTAACGTTCCATTATCAATAACTGTTTCTTGCTGTTTACACTACCCAGTGTCCAGGCGAAGAGAGAACCAGTTAGTCCGAGACATGAGTTTATTTTTTTTTTTTCATATCTAATCAATGATCTATCAGTAACTAATTACTGTTGTTAGCCCATTAAGGACACTAGGCCTCTTGGACACTGTAAGCTACGTTATATGTATAAAAAGGGCATTTTCTTAATGGGTTAACTGTACCTTGTCTACAGATAGAGAGAGAACACCCTTGGAAAAGCTGCTGAAATCGCTGTGCAGCGCGATACCTAACGTCGACTTGACAAATGAAATCTACCGACGGTTAAGGCACAAAGAACCTCTCTTTGGCTCAGACATTCGCGGCAGAACTTTCCTCTTCATTGTCGCTAACAACCTTGAGCTCGAGGATGTTCAGCTGTGCGTAGAGGTGTTCAATTTGGACCCTTGGTCCAAGAACGCGGATGGCGGGGAGCTACCCCTCAATGCCGCCATAGCTCGGGGTCAGTTCCAGATTGCCAGATACTTGTTAGAAAAAATGAAAGAAAGGAACACAGGAATTGTCACTTTGAAAGACATTAGCTCCAACCTCCTTTACGAAGTTCTGTGCAACGCGTGTCCGATCGAGAAGAGGCTCCAAGAAACCAGTCATCACGACTGCTTGGAAGAAATACTGAAACAAGATGTGGATGTGCTCCAACCGGCCTGTGGAACAAGTCCAAGTTGGGATCCAAGCTCGAAGTCTATTCTCCCAGCTCTTGTGACGAACATCCGGGATACTGAAGCACAGAGACTCGTTGAAGACGCTGGCAGAATCAGGATGCGGCCCAGTCTGCCAGGTATATATTCGAGATCGAGACGTGTGTTTCACTGTTTAGTAAATTTTATTATTAACAGCTTGTCTCTTCTATAAGTCTCCCATATCTTTAACATTGCATTAATCAGGCACAAGACGTAGCTACTGGTGATTTCTAGCTGCCCGTCAAGTACAGTACATATATTTCATGTTAGCTCATAAAGGAACGATGAATCACGAGATTCAGTGTCCCTTTTTTTCATGTTATTCGGACTTTCCTGATTATGTCTTCCTGTTTCTAGCGGTCAGAAGGATAGTAATGTTTTTATGTTTTGGTGTATTTTAAAGTACAATTTCAGGTGTAATTTATTGAAGTAGGAGACAGGTCCTGTCATCTTGACATTCAGATTCCATGTATTTAAGTTTCCTTCGTGTTTTAGAGTTCTTGATTTTGTTCTTTATTTATACCAAGCTTTGTAGAATTTACAGTACATGGCAGTCGTTTTAGATGCAAGCACTTTTTTTAATTTGACACTTTTTAAGGAGAGTTAGTATAAGAATTTGCATATTTTTTCCAGAGACAGTTCCATTGACATGGAAAGAAGCGAGATGCATCCTCAGCACTGACAACAGAGACCTTCTGGAGCTCAAGCTTAGCGGTTTTGCATTCCAGACAGAAAAATACTTACGACCAAAACAAGCTCCCAACAACAAGACTATTTTCCATGCCGCAGTCGAGCTGGGAGCATTCAAATGCATGGACTTTCTGCTGAAGAAGACCAGAAATTCGTCATACCTGGACGAACCGGATACCTATGGTTGCCCTGCTCTCCATTCTGTTACCACTCTTGATTCATATCTATCAGGGGATTTCTTGAAGATGCTTTTGAAGGCAGGAGCATTTGCAAATGCACAGGATAATGACGGAAACACTGTTATGCATAAGATAGTTGTCAGTGCTACGGAGAAAACCCTTGGACGAGATCTCTCTTTAGTAGATATTCTGCTCTCGTTTGCGCCTGAAGCTCTGAGATACCAAAACATTGCGGGCGCCACTCCCTTATCGGCCATGGAACTTCGAGCTAAGCTTCTTGAAATCGATCATGAATTGCACAAACTCAACAACAAGCTACACAATAAAGATAAAAAATTCTGTGGAGAAAATCACGACCACGACAAAAAAGAATTAAACTTTCTTCCGCTGCTGAAGGAAGACAACCCGCTTGGTCAACGCGACTTCCTCGACATCGGTGAAATCCCTGCTGAATCCAAGGGTAGGCACTTTATTGGGGCCAAGTCTGTTCTGTACCTAGCGGTGCTCAAATTGGACCAGAAGTCGGTGGAATCACTACTGGAGGAAGGTCACAATCCATGGACAAAAAATGCCGACGATTGTAGAATGGCGTTGCACGCTGCTCTTGCCATGGGACACCCAGAGCTTGTGCAAACCTTCATCAAGAGAATGAAAGAGCTAAGAAACTGCAATGTTCTTGATCTGTCTAGCGATACCTTCAGTTTGCTACAAACTTTGTTGAGCAACTTCGAGGGAGGACCCGACGGCTCCTACCAGATGTGTCTGGACATTATGGTGACATCGGATATCGTGCTTGAACCTTCATTTCGAGGTGATGAAGCGCTTTCTACTATCACCGCTCGCCGGCAGCTGGCATCAGCAGTGGATGCTCTCAATCTACCGAAGAGCCAGTTTCCTCGGGCCGCTGATAAACAGTTTTTCTACGGTCGGAAAGGTTAGTCTACTTCTCTTGGCATGCTAGGTAGTTCTAATATTCAATAAGGTCGGAAAGGTTAGTCTACTTCTCTTGGCATGCTAGGTAGTCCTAATATTAGATAAACGCCACTTCATTCATTGGTCTATGTGTTTGTTCCTCTCCTTTCCTATTCCTAAGGGAAAAGGTTTTTATGGCTGTACAGATAGTGCTAATCCTTTACTGTAGATACACCATATATCAATTTCGAAGATATTGTATAGTATGGTATGTGACTGAAATGTAATTGAGTTTCTTGTCTTGTTTTTGTAATAAATGCTCGAAATTATGTTCTCGCGCGAAAGTGTAATTGAGCTACTTTTACTTAAATGATAAATGTGCTAAATATGTTACGAAAGTACCCGTACTGTAGTAAACTGAAAGTGACTCTTACGTTACATTCACACCACCAGCAATGCTAGCCAGATATGTTTGTGTTTATACTTCATTAGCAGCACTGTATTTACTTATGTTCATACACCGGTCTCACATTTCGGGCTGCATTTCACTTACAATATTCTTTATTATCATCCAAAAAGTGTAATAAAATCTTTTTTCTAGTAAAAAAAATAGCAACTGGTAGCTAGCGGCCTTAAGTAGCTATAAAACTATTGATTGATCTGACATCTGGCGGGTAGAAAAGATGCAAAAGTGACCGTATATATGATACATTTTATGGAAATATAATACATTTTATAGAAATATACTACATTTTATGGAAATATAATACATTTTATAGAAATATACTACATTTTATGGAAATATAATACATTTTATAGAAATACAATACATTTTATAGAAATATAATACATTTTATAGAATATAACACATTTTATAGAAATACATATAATATATTTTATAGAAATACAATACATTTTATAGAAATATAATACATTTTATAGATATATAACACATTTGATGGATATATAATACATTTTATAGAAATAATTTATAATACATTTTATAGAAATATAACACATTTTATAGAAATATAATACATTTTATGGAAAGATAATTCGTTTTATCGAAATATAATACATCTTATAGAAATATAATACATTTTATTGAAATATAATACATTTTACAAAAATATAATACTTTTTATAGTAATATAATACATTTTATGGAAATATAATACATTTTATAGAAATATGAGATATTTTATAGAAATAGTATACATTTTATAGAAATATAATACATTTTATAGAAATATAATACATTTTATAGAAATATAATAATACATTTAATAGATATATAACACATTTTATAGATATATAATACATTTTATAGATATATAACACATTTTATAAAAATATAATACATTTTATAGAAAAATAATACATTTTATAGAAATATAACAAATTTTATAGAATATAATACATTTTATAGAATTATAATACATTTTACAGAAATATAATACATTTTACAGCTATATAATACATTTCATAGAAATTTAATACATTTTAAAGAAATAAAATACATTTTATGGAAATATAAGATATTTTATAGAAATATAATACATTTTAAAGAAATTTAATACATTTCATAGAAATATAATACATTTTGTAGAAGTACAAACTTTCCAAATATGATGTTCATCATAGAATGTCTTCTTACAAAGGTTGTTCATACTGTATCCTATTTTCATGTTTTTTTTTTTAATTTTCGTAGGGGATCTTCATGTTATAACTGTAAAGTGGGTATGACTGGAACGTTGGAAGCTCCAGTAAATATGGGAGATACAATCTATGTTTTGTAAGTGAGTTACGTTCTGTTGTGGCTAAGACTTACTAGACCACCAGTAACCCTCTCGTTGAATTAGTCAAGAAAATACTAATTTCAGTACATCATAACATTTCACCAAAAAAGTTTGCAATTCTATAACATACACCAAGTCCACCAAATACATCAAGTGCACAAAGTCCACCAAGTTCACAAACTCCACAAAGTTTGCAAAGTCCCCCAAGTCCGAAAAGTCTTCCACGTCCACCAAGTCCCCAAAATCCATTAAGTTCACAAAGTCCTCAAAATTCACCAAGTCCCGAGCCCAGTTCTATCCTAATATAAGCCGGACCCAGGTTCGTATCCTGGATACGGTTTTTGGAAGGCTTTAGACACACAGCTCTCTTATAGTACTGGTGGTCCGAACCGTCATTATAAATGACGGCAAAAAAAATTGGTACTTGAGAAAAAAAGAATGTCTCATGTACCGGACTTTTCAAATGAAAATTCAGCATTCAGCCTCAAAAACTGAATGTAAATATTATATGGCGCAGTCAAGCGACATCTCTAGTAGCACTTTTGAACATGTCCAAACACGGTTATGCAGACGAGCTCTGGTCCAAATTAGCTGGGTTCCCGAGTGCGACCCCCGTATCCTAGATACCGTCGTTAGCACTTGAATTCCATCCTGTCTTATTCCCATAGAGCGTGACAGGCAGACTGTAAATTTATTACCTCCGCCAAGGAGGTTATGTTTTCGTCGTGTTTGCCTCTCTGTCTGTCACCAAGATAACTCAAAAAAATTCTGAGCCGATTTGGACGAAATTTACTGGTATTGTTAGGTACGTTAGGAGGAACAGATGATTAACTTTTGGTGAAGATATGTTCATCCGTTTGTTTGTTTATCTGCCTCATTTTTCTCAATGCCAAAACTCAAAAAGTTATGACTGGATTTTTATGAAATTAACATAAGTTGTTATGTATACAACAAAGAGTAAGTGACCAAATTTTAGTAATGATCCGTTTGTTCGTTTGTCACTGTTTTCAATTTTATGCTTGTTAACACAATAACTCAAAATATAACGAATGAATCTTTATGCAATCTATAGGGGTTGTTAGTTATGTTGGAAGACATAAATGATCAAATTTTGGAGCAGATCGGTCGGTTCGTTTGTATGTTTGACCCATGTTTGTCATAACGTTTGTAAGCAGTATAACTCAAAAAGTTATGAACAGATCTTCAAGAAAATTGTGCAAATGTTATTACTATCAAAAGGAGCAAAGTATTAGATTTTGGAGTTTATACAAAGAAATTAATGGTTTCAGAGCAAATTTGAATTTTTTGCTATACTGTTGCCTCGCTTGGCGGAGGTATATGCACTCTCGGAGTGCTCTCGTTTATAAATAGACAACGTCAATTATTATATAATCCTGATAGATTTCTCTACGTCGTGAACTTCCTCTGCCCGTGGTTGTAAGAACTTTAGGCCATGCAGTAATTATGGAATCGCTTGATGAGAAGCGAAGAGTCACTTATAGATCGAAACGCTAGCTTAAGCTTTGAATATAAAACGACTTTCCTCCCGAGCCGGTATAGTTTGTGGCCAACCTGGAACTCAGGAATAACATAATTATGTGCCTATAAGTTAGGTTAGATGCCAGCATCACTAAAGGATTAAGTGATACTAGCGAGGCCCGTGGAAATTCCACGCCTAATTAATGTTTTTACTTACATTAGTTTACGCAGAGGTTCGCAAAATTTTGGTGTAATATATATTTGCTCTCAGTTCACGATGTGTAAATTGAGTTAATGATCAACGAAGCAAACGGTAAGCGATTGTTAAAGGCGCAGTAGACACAGCAGTCATTTTATTCAACTTGTTCTATTCATTTAATGAAACAGTTTCTCACTTGACCTACTAAAGTTGCATCATGTTGCACACAGAATATTCTCGGGAACATTGACTTCAGTTGTGATTTAGTGGTTGCAAATAAAAACTTAATTCCGCATGTCAGTACATCTAACGGCCATATTACATATAGTGCGACGGATGCTGATGCCTGTGCTTGCGACAACTCTCTCTCTCTCTCTCTCTCTCTCCTAGAATCTGCTCACTTTCGCATCTGCGGCAGCTATATAGCACCTGCCTTTTACAGCAATGTGAGTGAAATTTACTGTGATTCAAAAAATAAGTGCTGTAGGGCGGCCGCCGACACGAAAATAGGCGGAATCTAGGGCAGTGACTCGTCGCAAGCACGGGCATCAGCATCTGTTGCACTATGCGTAATATGGGCATTAGTGATGGAAGGACTGTGCTATTCAGATGAAGTGAAACGAAGAGAATTCGTCCGTTATGTTGATTTAACTTTACTGTTGAAGAAAATCCCTCATAATCACCTAAAGTATAATAGTATCAAACATATGGTCTGTGAAGACGTAACATTACAATTTCCTTGCCGTCATTTACAACAGCATGGATACTCCAGTTGACAGAATAATCATGAAAGATTCTGATTTAAATCAGCTGAATCTCCATCTTCAGCTGATAGGCATATACAAAGCAATAAAATTACAATACAAAATGAAGTTGCTTGATATAGTTTTCTTCAACAATTACAGGAAATAATTAGGCTGATGTAACAGATTGAGGGTTTTCTTGCATCAATTACTTATGTACCACCATACTTTGTGACATTTGGTTAAGACATTAATGCCCTATATATAATATGTACATTTTCTCGCAGATATCCAGCCGCTTGAATGGTTGCAAGTGAAACCCATCCTTGCATCTGACGACTTCCCTACTCTTGAGGCAGAACTCGCAAAGAGAGGCAATGAAATTGAGGCTCTACTACACTCATCCCCAGGTCAGAAGAGAGATACCATATTCCACGCCATCGTCAAATCAAAGGCCATAAACTGCATGAGGTTTCTGGCAACGAAAGTTGACAATCCTAACGTCTTCGACATCCCAGATCATCTCGGACGAACTCCTCTCCATTTGGCCATCGATTTTGGATTTCGCGAAGAATCTGCTGGGATTTTGCAAATCATCCAGATACTTATCAGAAGCGGTGCAAGCGTCAATTCACGAGACGATGCCGGCGATACTCCTGCCCACTACCTGGCTGAGAGGAGCGTGAATGTGAACGTAAAAGTTGTTCAGAATTGTAAATCCATTATCGACACACTTCTTCAAGCTGAAGGAATAAATTTGAATGCAGTCAACTCAAATAATGAAGCCATTCTGGACAAAATTCCCAAGGAGAACAATTCTACCAATCCGCAACAGGAGACTTTGAATGCCCTTCTGCTAAAGTACTTAGAAGATACGTTTGAAGAAGTGACCGAAAATCGTCGAATGGATGATGACTGTTTGCTATATCGACTGGAAAGCTGCGTAGTAGCATCTAACTTCCATCAACTGGAGAAGATCATTCTGGAAGATCCAGAAGTTCAAGATAAGAATAGTGTGTTGGACAAGTACATTGGTTCAAAGCCTGTGCTCTACTACATTGTGAAGCACCTCAATCCATCAGTACTTGAGGCAGCCTTGAAACTCAAAGTAAACCCCTGGACTCCAGTGATCAAGGAATCAGGCCTAGTTCTTCACACGGCACTCCGCAGAGGACATCCCCAAATCGTCTCTCTGATTTTGGCGTCCATGAAAGAATCCTCATCTTCTTCTCAGCTGCATAGTCTGGAGGAGCAAAGTTTCAGCTTACTGCAGGCTGTCATCTGCCCCTACAGGTCTACATCATCCAAACCTCTTGAAGTCAATCACCTGAAATGCTTGAAACTTCTGCTGCAATCCCCATTCAAGCTTGACGTCAACCAACGACGAAGAAGCTGGGACATTTCACCGTGGTGTCTGGCTCGAGACTCGGGGTTTCCAGAAGCTCAGAAACTACTTGAAGGCAACGCAGGAGGTTCCCAACAGGCTGTGACTTACGGTTAGTGAGTGTATGTCTAAAATTGCTTAAAATTTCTTTTCTAGCGATGCTCCTTTTCTTCAGGGATGGGTTCATACAACACTTTATGGTGTCCATACTTACAAGTTGGTGTCCGAAGTCAACTTGTGCTGTCCTTGTAATCACCACTTTGAGTCGACCTTTGCTAGATTGTGCGGTATGCTACCTCCATGGATTCGCTAGATTGTGCGGTACGGTACCTCCATTGATTCACTAGATTGTGCGGTACGGTACCTCCATTGATTTGCAACATTGTTCCGTTGTTCGTATCACCTTCAATACCCTCCTGTTTGTAAACTTGTTTTGTGAACAGCGCCGTAGTCTGAGGGGAGAGCTTCCCCCTAAGGTGAAAAAGTTTGTTAAGTATGCATGTATTATAAAACACACTACTTACCAAACCCTTCGAGATTATATTTACATGAAAAGACATTTAGGATGCCTTCGATTGGGTCGTCAGAGTCTCGCTAAGCCCAGCCCACTTGACTTGACTTATGCGAAACTGCAAACAGGAACTTTGGTTTTGTCATTTTGAATCGTGTTACAGGTGTTAGAAGCAGCCCCCTTATGCTGAGCAGACTAAAAATATCCATTTCATGAAGTAAAATTAATTCTTGATAGTCTTACAGGTAATCAATGGGGGGTCAGCTCCTGAATCAAAAGGTAGAGGCCAGGCTCCTGTCGGAAGCTTCAGAGAAGTCAAGCCTTGAAGGCCTTATTTTACTACCCAATTGAATATGCCCTTAAACCAAAAGGATGCAAACAACGGCTACCACCCCCCCCCAAGCCAGAAATCACCCATTTGAATCCTTAGATTTTCTCGTGCTGGTTTACAGTCTCTCTCATTCCTGCCACTGCTCCCTGGTCAGCAGCATGATCGAATGCGGCCATTGTTCTTGCTGCATGCGACCAAAATTATTTTTCTTACCAAACCAAGTTTAACGGCTGGTGCTGATAGTGAGTGCTAGTAAATAAAACTAATACACGTAATACGAGCAGGTAATTCATTATAACAAACGAAAATACTACTTTGCACTCTGCATTTTCAATAGTATTCCACACACAAGGAAGAGGACGCTCCCTTCCCATACTTTTCTCCTCGTTAACACAGGGCTACGTCACGTTGAATATTGAACATAGTATTCAATCCCCTCCCTCCAGAGACATTTTCCTCGTACTACAGACCTAATTCAGCTGAACTGTAATAGCACTATGATAGTAATAGATCCTCCTCTCCCGTCCTGAGAAATAAATCATTTATTATAATTAATTAACCCCTTTTCTCGTAAAGCGGTCTATGTACAACATTACAAGCAGTGCTATTGCTACACGAAAAGCAAGTTACTGCATAAAAGAAACAGTTAAGTGTAACTGATGTCCTAGCGTCACGCTAGGACCCTCAGATATTTATGCGTTATTCTATTGTCTAAAAGGACACAAGAAAAGAATACTTAGGGAGGGACAGACTGTTGTGTGGAGGATCAGCTGAGTCGTAGCAATACGTGTACAGGTAATGATATCGTGAAAAACACTGCACAGCAGGAATTACGCCGCTGGAATAAAAAAGGAAAAGACAGACTACTCTAAGGTGCTTCGGAGCTCTTGAAGCCGTTCCTTCAGCTCTGCAGCACGTCTTATCAGATGAGCTTGAAGACTACGGATTCAGTCGGTTCTATTGTCAAAGGACACACTGTACTGGGTCGTCAGTAGTGTGTAGTGTGCGAAATGCTACCTCGTGACCTTTGACCTCTGGACCCCGCATGCTTCCGGTTTCCCAGGCCCCACCCACTTTCGGTTCGCGCCCCCCCCCTAACCCCCGCTACACCGGAAGTGCATTGGCCGTCCTAAGCCGGAAGGTCAAGGTCACGCGCAAGGTCGCGAGGGTGAAAGGTCACGAGGTAGCATTTCGCTACACTACACACTACTGTTGTCAGAGTTGAACTAAGCCAAACCTACTCGAGTAGACTACTCCCGAACTGCTGACAAAAACTTTGCCTTCGCCGATCCAAGCCGTCTTGTAGGTGTTAGAATCAACCCGATTATGTTGAGCCGACTGAAAACACTGTTTTATGGAATAAGACTGAGTTCCTGGAAGTCCTACAGGTTATCATGTAAGGATCAGTGCCTTAAACTCTGATCAACGAATCGAAGTAAGGGTAGCTTTCGGAAGTGTCGCACAAGTCGATCTTCGGAAGCATGATTCGCTGTACAATCGAACGCTGCACAATCGAAGTCGATTTGAGTCAATGCTGCTCAGTCCATACCTCAGGCAGGTGCTTTGGCGTCGCTGTGTTGAATCAAATTTTAGGGGACGCCTATGTATCGATCACTTCTGAGACTGCCGAATAAAATGTTTCATAAATAAAATTTCCAGTCGTCTTTAATTAAAGTACTTGGACTGGGTTTAACACCTGCGATGTCCTTCAAAGTAACGCAATCAACGCTCTCAATAGTTTTAGGTTTCGAACAAATATGAGGGACTGTCCTAGTTCGACTTTGCAATAGCTCATAGAGTGCCAGGGCGTATGTTCCGGTGTCTCTTTGGGAATGGGCCTATTGGTTCGTCTACTGCCGCCTATCTAATCTAATCTTTGCCAAGCCAGGCGAACTTGCAGCTCATTAGATGATCCGTGACGTAGAACTGATCCTTCCTGGAGGTCCAAAATCCATCCGATGGACCTGACAGTAGTTTATCTGTTCTTTTTCTTATTCAAAATTAACGTTGCACAGAGAGTTTTTTCTGAATTCACTACTTTTGTGTGCCAAGGACATCGAGTCGAGTGCATTCAAGATATTCCACAATGAGGCACATCGAGCGCTGTCTTCCTTTCACTTTACCAACTAGAGCACGCACTCTGAGAGCGCATGCCTTCGCCAAGCAGGGCAACGGCTACGATAAGTTACAATTTATACTAAGACCATGATTGTCTCTGTATCAACACCAAAATCAAATCATTTGTGCCCTCAGCAATGTCAATAGCTCAGTAATTTTTTTTAAAGATCCGTTCAGAATTTTGTTAGTTATGATGCTAACAAACATTCTGACAAACATTTGTCAAATTCACAAAGGAACCGATCGATCACCCCCAAAATTTAATCATTTATGTCTTTTAACATCACTAACGACTCTTATAAATTTCATAAAGAATCATTCACAATTTTTTAGTTATTGTGCCAACAAGCATAAAATAAAAACTGTGATAAACAAACAAACGAACAAACAGATCTTCACAAAATTTGGTCATTTACTTTTCGTTATGTACCTAACAACTCATGCAAGCTTCATAAAAATACGTCAGCAACTTTTTGAGCTATGGCATTGAGAAAATGAGGCAGGCAAGCAGACGGACGGATCTTCACCAAAAATTAATCATCTGTTGCTCCTAACATACCAAACAATCCCTGTAAATTTCGTTAAAATCTTTCAATAACTTTTTGAGTTGCCTTGATGACAGACAGAAAGGCAGACAGATAGAAATATTCAACAAGTGCCTCCCTTCATTCACTTTACAAAATTCTCGACTAAAAGAGATGCATCAGTTGTATTCTTTCATTCACTTTACATGGATAAGAATCATAAGATATGCATTAATCGGTGAGTCTCCTGAATTCTTTTATGACGTTCATTCCATTTATAGTAATGTGTGTGTTACACCTCGATTATATATAATTAGTTAATAACGAATGAATTTGTCTAGTGCTTTGATTGAACTGGTAATATACCGTATATGGCACCTAGAAAATAAAAGCTGGTAGCTATGTCCAAGACACGCAAAAAAGAAATTCGGGCCAATAAATACAATCTTGTTTCTGCTATAAGGTGGTTTCAGACGACAAACTTCTCTTCCTCGTACGTAGAGCAAAGTGTTCGAATAATTTTTGGCTTCTTGTAAGTACAACAGCGTTTCCACCAAAAGTTGTTATAATATTGGGCATCGAATCAGTTTGCATAGCAAGTTGTTATAATATTGGGCATCGTATCAGTTTGCATAGCAAGTTTCATTAGTGAAGTTTCGGATATCTCTTCAAAATTATAATGAATAAAAAATGTGAGCAAATTTAAAATGTTTTCAAATAGGTGACAAATATGAAGACTTTTTGCCATGGGTGTAGAGAAAAGATCAGACGCAGAGCACGTGTGAACTCAGTTCTATAGCAGCTAAGTAAAGAGTCAGATGAGCGTATCAAACATGCCGTTCTTTGTTTGTATTTGCAGAGAAAAGTCCTCTGCACTGGGAACATTTCACTAAACTCTTCGTCGAAGACAACTGGCAAGAACTGGAACTGGAGTTGGCCAAAAGAGGTAACGTCCTTACCAGTGAACTGCTGCGGCCCAAGGGTTCCTCTTCAGGCCAAACAGTCGTCCACCTCGCGGTTAAACTCGAAGCTCCAGAGTGTCTCGAAGTGCTACTACGAGTATCAGAAACAGATCAGGCTGATGAACCTGACTCAGAAGGACGAACTCCACTGCATTATATCGCCATGGAAGGATCGAAAAGCAACTCACAGAAATTGACAAAATGTTTGAAGCATCTACTATCCCACGGAGTCTGGTTGTCAGCGATGGACAAGGATTTGAATACGCCGCTGCATATACTCTCTGCGAGGACAGCTACTGAAGAGGTTCCTTGCACTTACTTCAATGAGATCCTTGAACACGGTAAAGTGGACCTAGATGTTCTTAATCTCAAAAACGAAACCCCTGAAACCAGAGCGCCA
The DNA here is from genome assembly GCA_001587735.2 of Parhyale hawaiensis. Classification (NCBI taxonomy): domain Eukaryota; kingdom Metazoa; phylum Arthropoda; class Malacostraca; order Amphipoda; family Hyalidae; genus Parhyale; species Parhyale hawaiensis. The sequence goes on along the minus strand of LQNS02278186.1, from coordinate 3,531,284 downwards.
AAGCACGTCCAGGAGAGAATGAAAGAGATGCAGGTGGAAGGAGAGAAATCGACCGCAAGCGGCATTTTCCAGAATTTCTACTTGGCACTGGCCTTATCTGACGTGAAGCTCCTTGAAGAAGCATTCCAGAAACTGTTCTGTAACTCTCATTTGCGCCCAGGCGGAAAATACTTTGGGAATAAAACACTGCTCTACTGTCTCACGGAGTTGTTGAGCCATGAATACCTGGAGTATGTTCTACAAAACTGGAACTACGACCCTTGGCTTCCAAATCCGTGTGACGGTAAGATAGCTCTTCATGCTGCTCTAGCCAAAGGTGACCTTCCCTCGGTGCATCTCCTCATTGAAGAAATGAAGAAAGGAACATCGGATGGAAAGGCCTTCGGGAACTGCACCAAAGCTAACTTGGTGCAACATAGCGCTGGTCTGCTCCGAAGAATTTTACTGAACCATAACCCAGCTAGTAAGACTTCGAGGTCCTACAACCCCATAGGGTGTCTGAAAAGGCTTCTGGATCCAGACGTAGACTTGGATGTAAACGCTTCTGATAAGTGGATGACCAACAGAACACCACTTGATTTGGCTACACTTGTTGGGTGGGATGCCGCCATGGAACTTCTCAGAAACGAGGGAGCTATCGGCTCCAGAGGAGACATAGCAGGTAAGACGTTAAATAGTGGTAAATATTATCTGAACTCGTGTAATTTCACTTGTCATGTCTGCGTACACTTCATATTGTCATTGCTGAGAAAGAGTGAATTTTACACTAATGAGTCTTTTTTTATGAGAACATCATGTTGGAGACAGGTTTCCAATGTTGGCCCAAAAGCTTTTTTAATTGAATCAGATGTGACTGATGTCCCCACTTAATATGTACCCTTCTTCTACGCCAAAAAGGTTTCTGGCTCTAAGCATTTCAACTAGCCTCGTAATCGATAAAAACCTTTACAGATATGTACCTCCGCCAAGGAGGTTATGTTTTCGTCGTGTTTGTCAGTCACCAAGATAATTCAAAAAGTTATGAGCCGATTTGGACGAAATTTACAGGGATTGTTAGGTATGTTAGGAAAAACAGATGATTAACTTTTAGTGAAGACATGTCTATCCGTTTGTTTCTTAGTTTGTCTGCCTCATATTTTTCAATGACATAACTCAAAAAGCTTTGGACGGATTTTTATGAAATTAACATGAGTTGTTAGGTATATAACAAAGAGTAAATGACCAAATTTTGGTAATGATCCGCTTCTTCGTTCGCTTGTCACTGTTTTTAATTTTATGCTTGTTAGCACAATAACTCGAAAAATAATGAATGGATCTTTATGAAATTTAGAGGGGTTGTTAGTAATATTAAAAGACATAAATGATCAACTTTTAGTACAGATCGGTTGGTTCGTTTGTACGTTTGACTCATGTTTGTCATAACGTTTTTTAGCAGTATAACTCAAAAAGTTATGAACGAATCTTCAAGAAAAATGCACAAGCTGTTATTATTAAAAGGCACAAATGATTACATTTTGGAGTTTATATAAAGAAAATTATGGTTTCGGGTCGAATTTGAATTTTTTGCTACTGTTGCCTCGCTTGGTGGAGGTATGCGCTCTCAGAGTGCTCTAGTTTACTTTTTGATTCTTCCCATCAGAACCAGCATCTGCGACAGCATGCATTCAGGCCCTGGAACGAGATGATCGAGATGCTTTCGAGGTGGAATTTGCCACGCACAGACGTCACTTCTGTTTCGGGCTAAACACTCTGAATAGCAAGAAAAAATCAATGCTGCATCTAGCTGTTGAAAGTCAGGCCACAGAATGCCTGAAGTTTCTGATGCATGAACGCATCTTTTTAGACTGCTTGGACCAGCCTGACACAGAGGGTAGAACACCTCTTCACTACGCTATAACGGAAGCAGCTTTGGGATGGAGTATGTTCCACAACTACAGTGCTAAGCTTCTCTTGGATAAAGGAGCACATGTCAACGCCCGATGTGAGCTTGGTGAAACTCCTTTGCATATCTACACCATGCAGACTGTGTCGTCAGACTCTGTAAACGAAGATGGATCCATGAGGTGTCTCAAGATTCTACTAGACCACAAAGACATCGATGTCAACGCGCTCAATGGATCGATGAAAACCGCTATTACGAAAGTAGCTCGAGTTGAACATAAAGATGGCATGCTCTCAAGAGTGTGCAAAGAACTGGTAAAAAGTGGTGCAGAGATACTCTACAATGACGCTTCTCATGTTGAAGATTTTGGTGTTAACATCCCTCAAAGGGGCTCAACAGCGGCATCTGATGAAGTCAGCGAGTGGACAATTTTAAACTACATTGTCTGCAAGGACACTGATCGAGCTTTTTCTGCCATAAAAGAAAATCAGTTGTGGCTTCTGTGTAATCAGTACGTCGGAACCACTTCCATCATGTACCGCATCATTGAGTATATGGACTTGGAAACGTTGAACAACCTCTTGCAGAATGGGGCTGACCCGTGGTTGAGGAACATCAGGGACGAAAAGTTGCCTCTTCACGCTGCACTTGCAAGAGGAGACGTAAAATTTGTCAAAATGCTTTTGGAAGCGATGAAACAAGCGAACGGTGCCGCCTCGGTTGATTTGAGGGAAGATACTTTCAGCCTTCTCCAGACTTTACTATGCAGCGCAAGCCTAACTCGAAGACTTGTAGAATCTGGCAATATTGACCATGTAGCTTGTCTTAAACTTCTTCTGAGTGATTTGTGTCTTTTGGACCTGACTCAACGAAGTAAACTGCTGAAATGCTCTTTGGAGGAGCTAATTTCCTTCTCTCCCAATCAAGAAATAACAAATTTGCTGCTTCAAACCACAGGACTTCAGTTTCCTCCTGAGAGTACACAGCAAGGTAAGGCCGATTTCGATTGTTTTGGGGTAAAGGAAAAAAATAAACAATCTGTTCACTGGATACCTAATTTGTCTACAAATTTTTCTTGATCTATGTTAATACAATGGCTGGAGGTAAAAATTTAGGTGCAAAATATTACTGTCAAGATATTAAGCAGCCAGGCTGTTTTCAAAGATACCGGAAATATTATTCAGATTTTAACAGCTGTTACTTATTTTTCAGACTCGGGCAAAACTCTATCATGGGATGAGCTGAAACCCATTCTCTCCCAAGATGCATGCGATAGTTTGGAAATCGCGATAGCAAAGTGCGGGAACAATCTTGACTCTGTCCTCCTACCCCAAGGAAGTCCAGATGCTCGGACAATCTTCCACGCAGCAGTCCAGTACAAAGCTGCGGAATGTCTGAGGTTTCTTTTGCACAAGACCACCGACTCAATCCAAGTGAATATTCCTGACAAAAATGGAATGACCCCCTTGCATCTTGCCGTGAGGGTTGCGACGTTGGAAGCATCAACTGGTAGTCTGGGATGCCTGAAGCTTCTCCTTCTGAAGGGGGGTCATATCAACGCCCGAGACAATGAAGGGAATACCTCGCTGCACATGCTTGCCAAGCTAGTATCTGAAGATGATTCTTGCTTGGATGGAGCTATAACCTGCCTCGAATGTCTGTTGAAGATAAGAGCAATCAATAAGAAAAATCCACTTAACAGGTACGGGCAGACTCCACAAGAGATCCTTTCCGACCAACCCTCGACGCAGAGGCAGCACACTGTCCTCGTTTCTAAAATTCTTGGCTGCACCTAGAAGAGATAGGTCAGCAAAAAGAAAGAGCAAGAAAGAAGAGCTCTACGAAATAGTATGCCAAGCTTTGGTGGTGGATCCTTCGCAGTCAGACGTCACCAGTCACTTAGAAGAGAAAATATACACTTGGTTTGACCGAAACAACGCACTCGAGAACCGGTATATTGGAAGCAAAACAATCCTCTTCCTTGCTGTTGAAACATGTAGCTCTCGCTTGACCGACTTGCTTATCAAATGTGGATGTGATCCCTGGCTGGCCAATGCTGGTGATCGAAGGTTGCCTCTACATATCGCTCTGGCCAAGGGCGACTTCGAAGCTGTCGCGCTGCTTATGCAACATATGAAGAAGTTCAGGGGCATCAATCAAAAAGTGCCGCTTGAGGATCACAGTTTCAGCCTGCTAACGGCGTTTCTCTGTAATAATAGTCCTCAAGGTGACCAGATTTGCCTAAAGCACCTGCTTCAGACTGCTTCACTCGACGTACACCAAGCAGCTCCGAAGAATAAGGTTACGAAAACATTTCCTGGCGCCTCCGAAATATCAGGGAAGAGTATTCGCCTGACTGCGTCGTCCATCGCAAGCTGGGTGCAAAATGCAACTGCTATCGAACTGCTGCGACAACATAAGGCTCATTCTCCAGAGTTGCCTCAGGACCCTGGTAAGCTATAACCATTGCATTGACTACCGCTGAAACTTAATAGTGGTAGAGATGGTAG